>JAODAL010043930.1:0-33368 GCA_025379985.1 Phyllomedusa bahiana
GGGCTGCATTTTTTCCACAAGACATCAGCAGGGTGTCCTGATGTTGTAGGTGAGATGACATGGGTGTGCGTGGAGATAATTAGAGGCATGGCCTCATGTGGAAAATGTTTGGATGTGGCCTGGTGTGATGTGTGACTGCTCTGCCTGGGGGCCCATAATGTTGTTAAGACAGCTCAAGCAGTAGTGTGCAGGTTCAGAAAGGTCAGAGTGGGGGGACCCTCACGATCAACATGATCACTACCATGGGTAGATCATAAATGGCTATTGTGAGAAAACCGTTTCAAATTTTTTAAAATAAAAGGAAGTCAAAAAGGCATGTTACACAGAGGAGGTTTCCCGTCAGATTTTCGTCGGTTTCAGTATTTTGAAATCGCTGAAAATTACAATGGAAAAATGTCCACATAGACTTTAATACAAAAATAACCTGTTGTCTGCACAGGTCATTTTTTTTTCTGCTCGTTTTTGGGTGCCGGCGATTTAAGAAACAGGTTATAAAATCTGACCGAAAATTTACCATTAAAGTCTATATAAACAGTTTTTGGCTGTTTTTTGGCGCGATTTTTGGATGGTTCTGCTGAAAAACTGCCCAGATTTTTAAACAAGGTATATGAATTTTGCATACAGTAAAAACTGCCCAAAAATCGTCCAAAAAACTATGCCAAAAACCTCAACAAAAAACACCCAAAAAAGTCATCAGAAACCCAGCTGTTTTGGACAAAAAACTGACAAAATACTCAGGATCAAAGCGGTTTTTAGTTTTTTTTTTTTCCTATGCTGTATACAGTAGCCCCCTACCAAAAGCGGAACAGTCTGGCAAAATGATCCCAATTTAAAACACCAAGGCACCCCTATCTAAAATTTTAATACATGTTAGATCACCTTTTGCGAGTGGTATGGTTAAGACCATTTCCCCATGCTTAAAAACTTGCACATAGAATAGTAAATATGCCGCATTTTCAGACATAATACAATACTAACATTCTTTACAAAAATAATACGTAAAAAGTAAAGCAGATCTTCAATCATTTCATTATTGGCGTTTAGCAAACATAAAAATTTTTTTATGTTTTTTCTTTTTAAAAGAGAAAAACCTGAAAAAAAATAATGCAGAAAAAACAGAGTGGAGCAGATTTACCAATACTGTCTAAAACTTAAACCGTGTAAACTTAGACTAACCAGCTAAACACTGCACCTCATTTATCATAGTAAGAAAATCTGGGACTGTTCACTTTCTGTCTAACTTTCACCTTAATGACCTGACTTGTGCAAGTCCACAATTCTCTTCTTTTTCTTTGGGTGATTTCTTTGACTTTTCCATGATGTTAACTCAAAGCGTGTGTTTCTGGTGTGTATAAAAAACAAACGACAGGTTGTCTCCAATTAACTCAATGACATCATCCCAGGGGGTTCCCAAATTTTTTTTAGGGATGTAAAATTTTGACTTTTTCGAAAGTAATAAAAATGCCTTAAAAATTCTCTTTTCTCATTATTCTGGCATTTGGGAAATAAAATAACTTTGGAACCAATTGACCTAAAACGGTAAGGTTATTAATTTTTCAGCAGATATTTTTATTATTTTTATTATTATTAAACATTTAAGTGAGAAAAAAATCATATGTGCTTTTATATGGTTATTTAAATTTCCTGGTTTCAACTGTTTGGTAAGTGTAAATACATATATTTCCCATAACATTTTTTTTTTTGCTGACGAACGCTATGACTCTAATGGGGGTCATAGCTTCTGATGACTTTTTTTGGACGTTTGCATGGAAGTGGCGGGCCCCCACCCTTGGTTTTTTGCACCCCACCCATCTACATAGGTGTTTTTAATCAGATCAGGTCATAGCTGGAATCTTCTGTCCCTGAAATGTAGAGGTCTAAATAAACACCAAGAGAGGTAACATGTAGCGTAAGTTCCCATCTGAATTGAGGTCACCTTGATGTCGGTAGACGGGTCTTTACAGTTTTGATCAAAAATGTACATTAAGAAACTCAAAATTATCATGCATTCCAAAGTAGCAGAAATGCTTTTCAAACAAATTCCTATGTCCTCTTTGACAGTTTTTTAGTGGCTGCTGGTATTGTGTTTAGTCTGCAGTGGACTGCCCTCCTCTCAATTTAAGGTGGGTATTGGCCCAGCTTTAACTGCCTGAATAAAAGAGGGAAAAGAGAAGGGAAATAATATATTCCACAATTTTTTAATGGTGTTACACGTCCTAGAAACATAGGAATTTTTCACAGCTCAACAGTAGTGCCTTTTACTTGTTACAGGCTTTATTTAAATATTTCACCAAAATGGTACGATCCATAATCACCAAACATCTGTACCTAAATTTTTTCATCCAATGGAAACTTGTTTTTTGAATTTTTTTTGGGTTTTTTTAGATACAAATTGCAAATCTAAGTCATAATGTCATGTTTTTTTAGTAAAAATAAAAGAGCTTTTTCTAGAAACACATCCAGCAAAGCCATAAGTGTTCAGTCTTTTTCTAATTTTGCTGTAAGGAACATGATTAAATCTTAATCTTTGACAAAAAATGGGTTTTCCTTTAACGAATTTGCTGGACTTGAAAAAAATTTTGGGACTTAATTATAAAACCCAATTTTGTTACCGTTTTTAGAAAAAAAATTGCTACATATTGAAATCAGTTCATGTGTTTAAGCACTTTTCTTTCTATGACTGTGCATTAAAATAGCATCAAGGTGTAATATCTATGTAATATGGTCACAAAAATTCGGTGATTCAGAATGATAAAAGCAATGAGGTGACTACAGCATGGTGGAAATGACATAGACAAGTTGAAAATTGGAATGGTTACTATTACTTCTTGAACATTTATAAATAAGATGTAATAACATGTTTAAAGTTGACCTGTCATCAGACTATTCTGCCCTATGTAATGGTCCACTCTACTATTACAGCTACCCTGTTTCCGCGAAAATAAGACACCCCCGAAAATAAGACATAGTGCATTTTTAGTTATTAAATTCAGAGTTTGGCTGCTTATGCTGATGTTTGTGATAAAATCACTACAGTGTATTAATACATGTTGATGTTTTGTTCAATATTAAATGTGAATTATTGTTCATAGAAAAAAAAATTCCCCCAAAAATAAGTCTTGGCTCGTCTTTAGGAGCAAAAATTAATATAAGACACTGTCTTATTTTTGGGGAAACAGGGTATGTCTTCTTACATTAATTAGGGGGGTTGCAACTAGTTGTTCATCTTGACTCAGAGGGGTGGGAGGAGGTAAGGGGATCATTCCCCTCATGAATAAACAGGGCTCATAAACTATTAATTTAAAGGGGTGTTTTTACCAGGCTGTTTCACAGAGCCACAGCCAGCTTCAGGCTCATACTTCCTGGTTAGGCTATGGGTGGTTCTACAGAAGTGCTTGGCATATAAATTCTGCTATTCCTAGCTGAGCTCATTAGAGGGACATTAGTGATGTAGGTTTGTAAACTGTAGTGCACAAGTCTACAGAGCTCTAAAGGATTACAATTTGACAGTAATTGACATAAACAAGCTCCATCTTGCAAATAACAAACAGCAGGGAGTGATATCACCATCTCTGCCACTGGAACAGTTTGATAGAGAATAGAGAGTTTGTCAATACCCTAGGGAAGCTTGTGTACAAAAGCAGGAGATAAGATCTGCTCGAAATCTGAAGGGAAGTAAAATCAGAACAGCAATTTTTTTGTTAATAATCTTTGTTTACCTTTGCCTACATGTTTAAAGCCAGCCAAAGAAATACGAATACCCCTTTAAATGTATACTATTATTGCTCCTTTCAGCCAAACAGCACAATATTTTTTGTGCCATTTTGGCTTATATGATAGTGGTCCTACAGAATCTGAGGGCACATTCACTTAAGAATTTGCTATTTTCATTTATATTGCAGCTGATAAAATAAATCACAGCGTCCAACGATAAAGCACACAATGCCTCCCGTCATGCACTGCACCTTTCTGTTAGGGAATGTGACAGTAAGTACAGAGAAAAAAGACTATTCAGCAGTACATGACATAAGTAGATCAAGGGAAACTACAGTAATTTGAGCTTTACTTCACCCAATTTGCATAACTCTTTATTATTTCTATTTCTTAAACATTGTTCATCTATTTCATTTTAAACTAATCAGTTTCTTTTTTCCCCATTTGATAAGTATCAAAGCAGTCTTACAAATGAAAAGTCTTAAAATATACCAAATGATAAAGGAGAATCTGTCATGTTGACAGACCAATGTAAAAGATGGCATCTACTTGATGTCATAATAGAAATAGGAACAAAAAATTGAAAGAGGCACTTCCTTGTGCGGTATTTCTTAAAGAGACCCTACCATCAAAAACATTTTTCTTACATATTGCCAAGCAATATATGGCTATTATATGTAATCTCTTTTTAATTGGGTGGTTTTTTTATAGAAATTTTTTTTTGAAGCAAACTTTAGTGGCAAGGTCGGCTCTCAGCTAGTTGCAAGCTGACCATGCATAAGAATGAAGAGGTCAGCACTTGCTCTCCTTAATTAGTTGTGTCACAACATCTGAAATCCTATATTATTGAAGTTGATAGTGCTTACCTCCATATACACCAAGCAAAGCAACAGAGTATGTCCCTCTCATTGATTTGGACTACAGGGTAGTTTTGCCAGTAAAGATAGTAAAACTCTAAAAATACCTGATCTTGCCCAAAGAGGAAGGGTCATCAATAATATGGATGGAGCAGAGTTTAACTTGATGGTGATATCACAACATTTTGTGTTATCTCTTCTTAGATCACAACAAATCCATTGAAAAACATGGAAAAAGTTGAGATACCTTTCTGGGCCATAACACCATAGTGTGTTATCTGTCAAGTTTAACCCCTTACTGACATATGACGCATGAGTATGTCATATTTCCGGTAAGGGGCTTTGTAGCTGGATCACACCACTGATTGCAGCTAATAGATGCCGGTTACAGTGCGGGATGGTGCCAAAACCATCCTGCACTATTTAAATCCTTAGACGCCATGGCAAATATGGCCACGGCATCTAAATGAATGAGAAACGGTCACTCACTCCAAACGGACATCAGCAGTGAGATTGCTGTGTTCCAATTGGCTAACATGGCAGCTGGAAACCTTATGAAGGCTTCCATCGCCGCCATGTCTTCTGTTTTACTACTTCCTGCCCCAGGCAGGGAGTTGAGAAACCGCCATCTTTGTACGCCGTAATGCATTGTCTATTCCATAGTGGTGGAACACCCTAGGGGGACTCAAAGTTAAAGTAAAAAAAAAGAAAAAAGAATTTAATGTGTGAAAAAAATTAAAAATTCAACTCACCCCTGCTTTTGCCATTTTACAAATAAAAACAATTAAGTAATAAAAAGTTACACATATTTGGTAATGACGCATCAAAAAAAGTCCAATCTATTAAAATATAACATAATCATCCCGTACACTGAACACCGTAGAACATAAAATTCCAAAACACCAAAATTGCATTTTTTTGGGTCTTTTTATGCCCCCTAAAAATTGGAATAAAATTGATCAAAAAAGTTGCATGTATTTCAAACTGGCAGCAATAAAAATTACACTTCAGCCCACAAAAAATCCCCCCTCACTCAAGTCTGTAGGCGTTAGTACAAAAAAGTTATTGGTCACAGAAAATGGTGCTGCAAGAAAAATGTGAAAAATATTTGGAAATTTTTGGAAATTTTTGACGGTACAAAGCATAACAAAAATCCTACATGCTTGGTATTGCCAGGATGCATATTAACCAGTAGAATACAGATGACACATCATTTATACCAAAGAGTGAAGACCATAAAAACAAAATTCCCGCAAACATGTACGTTTTTTTTTTTCACATTTTGCCTCACTTAGAATTTTTTTGCGGTTTCCCAGTATATTCTATGGTAATTTAAATAATACCATAAGAAAGTACATCTTATCCCATAAAATAAAAGCCTTCATTTGTCTAGTAAGGTGGAAAAATAAAAAAGTTATGGCTCTTGGAAGACAAGGAGGGAAAAACAGACGTGACAAAAAAAAAGTAGGCCACGGCGGGAAGGGGTTAACTTTACTACATCTGTGAATATCCAATGGAATGACACACTGAATAGTATTTTATTCAAAATAAGCAAAAACAGAAATAAGACTAGAAATTTTGCTATTTTTTTTAAATAAATTGCCATTCATTATATCCTGCTATTGGAGATTTACTATTGGCACCACTTTTATTTTGCGCATCAAAAGTCGATTAGTTAATTGTGAAGCTGGCAGAAAGGAAACACAAGGCCACAGCTAGATGTCCTATTTGAATGGGGTCAAGTAACAAACTTATATTAGGATAAAATGTAGGCTCACGCATTGGCCAATTTTCTAAAGCATCTTATGGCCCTGTAATATGACCCACAGATAAGTACAATATATGGGGCTCCACTGAACTTCTGTATTTCTCTGTTTTCATAGGGATGCATATACAGATTTTGCATACTTTATTGGAAGATGTATGTTAGAGCTATTCATCCCTGGAAGCATTGTACTAGATCGTAAAAGAATATCTGTAAATTTACTAGCTCCCACAGGGCCACATTTAACAAAATGTCATGTGTACGTCCCTAAATGTTGCTAGTTTTTACATTTTGCAGAATAGCTGCTGCTTAGAGATGGGCGAATCGATTCTAACGAAGTGGAATTCGTTTAGAATTTCAGGAAAACTTCGGTTCGGAACGAAGTCGAACTTTGGGGTACTTCGGGTGAACGAAAGTGTGCTTTTGATTGATAAAATGGCTGGGGGCACATGGTGCTACATGGGGCAAAGCACCTGGGAGGAAGAAGGGCATAGCCTGCATGACATGTGCAGAGGTGAAGCCAATCAGAGACCGGCGGGATCTGTGACGTCACCGCACTATAAAGTCGGGCGCGACGCCGGGGCTCACACTCCTCTCACTGTACTGATCAGGGAAGGTGCTGCCCCCGGCTGATAGCTTTTACTGAAAATTGATTTTTATATACGATTTCTGTGGGTGTCTCAGCTTGTCCAGAGATTGGTTCTCTTTAGTTCTATTCTAATTTTTTGGGGTATTGGATCTGAAATCCAGTGTGCGTCCCACTGCTGCTGCAAATACATTCAATATCCAAGTGGGATTTTAAGCCAGTTCCTGTTGTATTCATTTAAAGAAACAGCGTTTTTAAAAATACAAATACCACTTTTTATTTTTCTTTTTGGCTGCTCAATTCTAATTGCACAATTTTACATCGCAGGGGTTAATAAGCGTTGTTTGCTGGTTGCTGACCCCAAGAAACCAGTCTTTTTCAACGCCAAAATATGTAAAATTTTTTCCTGTAGCCTAATTCTCCAAGCAAAGGTTTAATACAATGTACTCTTGTTGTGTGGCATAGAAAACACGCAATTCGTAACCACGCTAACACAAGCTACTATTTGTGCGCTCAATTCTTTTGGCGCAATTTACATCCGAGGGTTAATTAAGCGTTGTTTTGCTTGTGTGCTGACAAAAATAAACCGTCTTTTCAACGCCAAAATATATAATTTTTTCCTGCGTAGCCTAATTCACAATCAAAGGTTAATTTCAACTGTATCTCTTGTGTGTGGCCCTAGAAAACACGCAATTGTAACACTCTACAATAAGCTACTATTATGTGGGGCTCATTCTTTGTGCAATTTACAACCATGGGTTAATTAAGCAATGTTTTGCGGGTGTTCTGACACCAAGAAACCGTCATTTTCAACTCCAAAAAATATAATTTTTTCCCTGTAGCCCTAATTCACGAAGCAAAGGGTTAATTACAACTGTATCTCCTTTTTGTGTGGAGCGTAGAAAACACGCAATTGTAACACTCTACAAAAGCTACTATTTTGGTGGGGTTCAATTCTTTGGCGCAATTTACATCGTAGGGGTAAAATTAAGCGTTGTTTTGAGCTGGTGTGCTGACCCCCATAAAACGTCTTTTTCAACGCCAAAATATATAAATTGTTTCCTGTAGCCTAATTCACAAGCAAAGTTTAATTAACAACTGTATCCTCTTGTTGTGTGGCGTAGAAAAACACCCAATTCCACCACGCTACAAAGCTACTAGTTTGTGCGGCTCAATTCTTGTGGCGCAATTTAACATCAGCGGTTAATTAAGCGTATGTTTTTGCTGGCGTGCTGACAAATAATAAACCTTCCTTCTTTCAAACCGCCAAAATATATACATTTTTTCCTTTAACCTAATTCAACAAGGCAAAGGTTAAATACAACTGTATCTCTGTGGTGCGTAGAAAACACGCAATTGTAGACACCTACAAAAGCTACTATTTTTTGTGCGGCCAATTCTTTGGCGCAATTTACATCCAGGGGTTAATTAAAGCGTTGTTTTGCTGGTGTTGCTGACAAAAATAAACCGTCTTTTTTCAACGGCAAAATATATAACTTTTTCCTGTATCTAATTCACAAGCAGGTTAATTACAACGGTAACCTCCTGTGTGTGGCGTAGAAACAGCATGTAACACACGCTACAAAGCTACTATTTTTGTTGGGGCCAATTCTTTGGCGCAATTTACATCCAGGCGGTTATTAAGCGTTATATTGCTGGTGTGCTGACCCAAAAACTTCTTTTTTCAACGCCAAATATATAAATTCTTTCCTAGCCTAATTCTACAAGCAAAGGTTAATTACAATTTTATCTCTAGTTGTGTGGCGTAGAAACAACGCAATTGTAACACGCTACAAAGGCTACTATTTTGTGGGTTCAATTCTTGGCGCATTTTACATCTAGGGGGTTAATTAAGCGTTGTTTTGCTGGTGTGCTGACCCAAAAACCGTCTTTTTATCACGCCCAAAATATATAAATTTTTCCTGTAGCCTAATTCACCAAGCAAAGGTGTTAATTACAACTGGTATCTCTTGTTGTGTGGCGTAGAAAACACGCATAATTGTAACAACGCAACAAATCTACTATATTGTTCGGTCCCCAATTCGTTGGCGCAATTTACATCCAGGGGTTAATTAAGCGTTGTTTTGCTGGTGAGCTGACAAAAATAAACCGTCTTTTTTTTTTCAACGCCAAAATATATAAATTTTTCCTTGTAGCCTAATTCACAAGCAAAGGTTAATTACAACTGTATCTCTTTGTTGTTGGCGTAGAAAACACGCAATTGTAAACAAACGCTACAAAAGCTACTATTTTGTGGGGCTCAATTCCTTTGGCGCAATTACATCCAGGGGTAATTAAGCGTTGTTTTGCTGTGTGCTGATCCCCAAGAAACCGTCTTTTTCACACCAAAATATATAAATTTTTCCTGTAGCCTACATTCAACAAGCAAGGTTAATTACAACTGTATCTCTTGTGTTGGTGGCGTAGAAAACACCAATTGTAACACGCTACAAAGGCTACTATTTGAGTGGGGCCAATTTTTTCTTTGGCGCAATATACATCCAGGGGTTAATTAAGCGTTTGTTTTGCTGTGTGCTGGACCCCAAGAAACGTCTTTTTCAACGCCCAAACGTATAGTAAATTTTTGTCCTGTACCTAATTCCACAAGCAAGGTTAATTACAACTGTATCTCTTGTTGGTTGCGTAGAAAACACGCAATTGTAACAGCTACAAGCTACTAGTTTGTGCGCTCAATTCTTTTTGGCGCACATTACAAATCCAGGGTTTAATTAATGTGGTTATTGGCTGTGGTCTGACAAAAAACAAACCGTCTTTTTCAACGGCAAAATATATACATTTTTTCCTGTAGCCAATTCATTGTCCGAAGGTTAATAATTAGCCTGTTTTGTGCTTTTACATTAGTAAAACACACAGTGTTTTTAAAACTACAGCATACATGTAAATTTCCTGGCAAATTGTTGAGCGCAATTTTATATTTATATCCAAGGGTTACCCAAGCTTGTTACGGGTTTAATTTGGAGTCAAAAGCAGGTGTATATTATCATATATACATATAACATCATCATCAAACAGTGTCTGTACATTGATAGAACAACAGTCTGTCAGACAGAGAAGTGCAGGCTGTGCAACCTGCGAGTGGCAGTGGCACAAACATCTCCTGGACAGGCCCAGTCCGCAGCACAGCAAGGGGACGTCGCAGCTAGGTGCACTCAGTTGCGGCCACAACTGCCGCTGTCATCCTAGCGGCCGTGTGTTGTTCAGCAACCCAAGGGTTCTTGATAGTTACTAGGTCATCCTCTTCCTCCCAGATGACATCTGACAACCCCAGCCAAGAGTCGGTGGGAACCTCAGGACACAACCATAAGTTGGCATGCCCTGGGAGTCGGGTCAGCGGCCTCACCTTTCCTCAAGCCCACCACTGTCCCATCCGGTTCCCTTTCCGCCAGAGATCTACATGTGGTCCTGGGTCTCAGCGCCACTATAATAGCGCGTATGAAACATTTGAGGAGGGCAGGCAGCAGCCACTTGGCAGCGAAGAAATGGGCCAATATCGCCTGCTTCTTGCAGTAGCGTCAAAGTATAGATGTGGGAGAGTGGCATGGGAGGTTCATGTTGTGAGAAGGTTCAGCCTTTGGCATACCAAGACCGTTGATAATGACAGCAGTTGAACGATGAAAACACAAATTAGATGATGATGTAGCCGAACCCGCACCTTGGGAGACAGGGTGAGGCAAGGGCATCACATTCATCGACAGGAGAAGAGGACGTCAGCTTGCGCTAAGGCAGCAGCGCAGCCAGCAAGTGTCGTGTGGCCGTGAGTAGTCAGGGATACAGCAGTGTGAGGTCGGATCCAACGGCCACGGGGTAAAAACCAGCTTCGCAGGTCCAAGAAGTACAGCACAGGGGCTACAGCGAGGGCAGCAGGCGGCAGTAGTCACTCAGTGTCGGAGCGTTTGTCGGTAAAATCCGATACCGCGGGTGTGGCATTTCTTTGCTAAACACCGAGGAGCCGAATATGGGTATATGTAGAATCGTGCAGAAAGTTGAAGCGTGGGCCAGGGAAGCTAACGTTGGCACCACGGCCCCTGCGTCAAACATATGCAGCGTCACCATCCGGATGGCCTGGGAGAAACGGGCTCAGATGTGGTGGTCCATCCTGCCGCCGCAGCAACAGCAGCATGCAGCTCCTAGTGGTCACGCAGCCTTGCAAGCAGTCAAGCTCCACCAACCTCTTGCAGAAGTTAGCGTTTCTCTTTGACATCATCTCCCACCCCAGATCTCCTGCTCCCTCGCTACTCAAGCATGCTGCCAGCAGACCGTTCAGCGAGGCGATTGTCAAAGATACAACAGTAAATGCGTCCAACCATCCTAAGGTGCAGCAGCTGACCGTGCTCCTGCCAATGTTGTACCTGTGCAGTCCTCCTATTCCAAATGTTGGACTCTGCACCTGTTCAGAGAACTAAAGGCTTGTGCCGAGCCAGATGGAGAGTTCCAAGCCGTAATTCATTTCCAAAAAAGTCAGTACCTAGCACTTCATAATTATGTAGAACAGAAGGTGGGTCGTCCTATAGCTTATCGTTTTGTTCCACAGGTGCACGGGCAGCGAGCGGACGTCTGCGATCTGATAACTAACGGTCATGGCCAGTACATGACACTTTACGGCCCACTGGGTGAATGTGCTTCCAGCCCAGGCACACCAACAACTAGGACAGATGACGCCAGCTTTCTCCTCCACTTTGTCAAACTTGCTGCTTCCTGCGCCAATGTCCGCCCTCCTCCTCCTCCACCACCACCACCATCTCCAGCCTCCACAAGTACTCTGCTCCATCAAAACCACAAGTGTAAGGGCACAGCGGTAGTCACGCAGATTTCATACACCTGGCTTGCCTCGGCGATACGAAGTACACCAGGGGAGGAACTGCTCCGCGGATCATGCAGCAAGAAATCGATGTGTGGCTGTTCCCTCCGAGCCCAACTGCAAATCGTGACCATGGGGACGAAACAATGGTAAGGAACATGGTGTCCGCGCTGCACGAGGAGGGATGGTCCATGCGCCTTGCATGGCGAATCGTTTTCAATCAGGTTGTGAAAAAGGTTTCCTGAAGTCTACCACCGACTTCAGAACAATTCCATTCAGAAAATGGCCAGGAAACTGTGCATGCACTTTACCCATTCGTACAAAGCCAGGAACACCCTCCTCGAGGTGCAGCGGCAGAACTGCCTCCCCCTACACACTCTGATATGGCAATGTTTTCCACCTCTGGAATTCAGCCCTGCACATTTTGACTCGACCTGTATGACAGAGAAAGGCCATTAACTAAATTTTGATGATTCCAGGCAGACAGAAGTATTCCCCTGTGTAACTTTGATGTCAGCCAGTGGCAGCTCATCGCGTGACACCTGCCGTATTGTTGAGGCCATTCGAGGAGGCTACGTGTTATTTGTCAGTCGCCAGGACCTACGTGATGAATAACTTCATTCCACTGCTTCATGTCCTGGAACAGATGCGAAAAATCTGTCTGGGCAGCGGGACTGGAGACGTGGCGACTACATCTCGTGGCACAATGAGGCCGGTGGGGACTGAGAAAGTGGAGGAGGAGGAGGAGGACATAGGAGCAGAAGCATTGACCTCTGGATGAAATGAAGTGGATTTTCTACCCAGGTGACAAGAGAGGAGGATCAGGAGCAGCTGGAGGAGGTGGATGGAGATGAAGGAAGATTAGGCAGATGACCCCCAAGCACCGTGGCAGTATACAGTGGAAATGGAGCAGGGAGCCCCTCGAGTCACTTGTGCAGATGGCCCGCAGAAAGCTTATTTGCCTGCTATTTACAGCCGAATAGTCACCATACCGGCAGAGGTGATGACTTCTATTCTGGCTCTCCACCCTATTGGACCCTCCGCTACCACCGACCAAAATGGAGCCTTTTTCCCAGGCCTATTGAGAGGGAAGACAAACTCAAATACTATAGGGAAAATCCCCGTACTCAGATTGGCCGCTGCCTATGATGCGGCATCGTCCCTCCTCTGACAGGTTCTGACCGGGGGTTCCTCAGCGCTCACGTACTCTCTGCCAAGGCTGAATCTGGGGACAGGTGGGGGGCGTATGGAGCAGTACTCCAGCCCTCCATCATAGTAACCTAAGTCCTGGAGTCGACTGATGAAGCAGCTGTTCTTCACCCGCCTAGTGAGGAGAGGGCAGAGTCTGCCAGCAGTCAGCAGCAGCAGACTGAGCAGCCCTGAACCAACAAGGTTGTTTGCTACTTGGAACAGTCACCTGCCAACTCATTAGGGAAGATCCGCTGACTACTGGTCAGCCAAACAGGATGTGTGGCCGCAACTTGCCGAGTTGCAGTGGAGAAGCCGACCCTTCCGCGCAGTAGTGTGGCATCAAAGAGCCAGGTGTTCAGTGCGGCGGGGCCATCGTTCTACCGGACCAAGGAGAACCCGCCTTGTACACGGGAAAATGTGTGTAACGACTGTCCATTTTCAAGATGAATCAGCGTGGATCGGACAGCTGATGTCCACACACCTAATGCATCTAGGCGTCAGTCTGGGTTCAAACTACCTGCCTCAGCCACTATTCTGATGCCGCACCCCCTGATGCCACACATCTGCTGTCCCCCCCCCCCTCCCACCCCCAGTTTTCACATCTGCCACCACCAACTTTAACCAGGGACTGGTATTGCCACCCACCTCAACACTCTTTCATTGTGCCACTCCTATGACCTCATGCTGCTGCTGCAGTTGCTGTTGGCCTGTGACATCCACACTGTGTCATTGTTCCACTGTGTCTGACCTCAATGCTGCTGCTGTGGCTGCTGCCATTTCCTCCACCACTGTGTCATTGTGCCACTGCCTGAACCTCATGCTGCCTGCCACCCCCGCGCCGTGAACCTCCACTCTCAGTCATTGTGCCACTCAGTGGCTTTCCTCCAGTTTTAACCACCTCCCAATATCAATATGCACTGCCTGACCTCAATACTGCTGCCGCAGTGACCTCCACACTGTGTGATTGTGCACTCTGTGGCCTTATACTGTTTTGCCACCTCCAGAATGTCCATTGAGCCACTGCCTGACCTCATGCTGCTGCTGTTGTGACCGTCCCCAAAACCAAACTGTTTGGATTGGTGCCACTCTGTGGCCTAATACTGTTTTGCCGCCTCCGAGAAATTTCATTGTGCCACTTCCTGATCCATCTGCTGCTTCGGTGACCTCCACACTGTATCATTGATGCCACTCTGTGGCCCTAATACTGTTTAGCCGCCTCCAAATGTCTTTGTGCCACTGCCTGACCTCATACAGCTGCTTAAGCCGAAGGTGATCCTCCGCACACAGTCATTAGTGCCACTCTGTGGCGTCCTCGTGTTTTGCCACCTCCAGAATGCATTGTGCACTGCCTGGACCTCATGCTTCTGTGGCTGCCGCCGTCAACTCCACACTCTGTCACGTAAATGTTGCCCACCTGAGCTCTTAGCTTGTTTTTTTCAGCTTTCGCTGGCATGATTTTATCAGGCTACATTTCCCCCGCCTTTGAGTTTTTTGGTCAGTACTTGCCCTCTTAAGTGCCCAGGGAATTTTATAGTGAAGCGCGATTCTAAGAGCGGGCGGCAGTCATCTGCGTTCATACTAAAACACAAACATTGTATGAAAGACCAAACCAAGCTCCCTCTGCCATATTTAAGCATGCACAACGTTCTACAGCACCCTGCAGGCTCTGGTGCAGAGCCTTGAAATAGCTGTCTTTTTAAACGCGAATTCGTGCCGAATTAATTCGGAACGAAACAAATTTTGTCGGAAAATTCATTGAAGTGACCAAATCGAAATTTTTGAGAAATTCGCCCATCTCTAGTTATATGGATTAATATGGTGGCCTTCGCATCACTGACTACAGGCATAATTTACTATCAAATATGATAATCACAATATGCGTACAACTGAGCTCCTTGCGGCAAACATATGCAGGGACTGCAATAAGAGTATTTAAATTTTATACGGATTAATATGTTGGCCTTCGCACCACTGACTACAGACGGAATTTACTATCAAATATGTATAATACAATATGCGTACAACTGAGCTCCTTGCGGCAAACATACTCACGGACTGCCAAAAAGAGTATTTAAAATTTATATGATTAATTAAGCAGCCCTTCACACCACTGACTAAATGGCGTATTTACTATCAAATATTATAAAACACAATTTGCGTACAACTGAGTCTCTTTGTGGCAAACAGACGCACGGAGTGCAATAAAAGTATTTAAATTTTATATGGATTGAATATGCCCGGCCTTCTCACCACTGACTACAGCGTAATTTACTATCAAATATGTATAAAACAATATGCGGGCAACTGACCTTCTTTGCGCAAACAGACTGCATGGACCTGCAATAAGAAGTATTAAATTTTAATATGAATTAATATGGCGGCCCTCGCACCACTGACTACAACGTAATTTAACTATCAAATGTGTTACACAATTTGCTACAACTTAGCTCTTTGTGGCAATCGAGACGCACAGACTGCACTAAAAGTATTTTAATTTTTTATATGGATTTTATAATGCAGCCTTCGCAACACAGACTACAGGCAAATAATTACTTATTCAAATAAGTATAACACAATTTGCGTATCACTGAGTCTATGCGCCAAACAGACTAACGGACTGCAATAAAAGTATTTAATGTTATAATTGATTAATAAGGCAGCCTTCGCACCACTGTCTACAGGCTAACTTAACTATCAAATATGCATAACCCAATATCGTTCACGTGAGCTCTTGCGCCAAACAAGATGCACGGACTAGCAATAAGAGTTTTTAAAATTTTTATATGGATTAATATGTCGCCTTCGCACTCACTGACAACAGCATAATTTACTATCAAATATGTATGACACAATATGCGTTCAACTGAGCTCTTTGCGGCAAACAGACACACGGACTGCAATAAGAGGTATTTAAATTTTATATGGATTAATATAGCCGGCCTTTGCACCACTGACTACAGGCGTATTTACTATCAATATAATAAAACAATATGCCGTGCAACTGACCTCCTTATTTGCGGCAAACAACGCATGGACTGCAATAATAGTATTTAAATTTTATATGAAAATTAATATTGGCGGCCATCGCACCACTGGAAACACCTACAGAAACTTAATTTACTATCCAAATATGTGTAACACAATAAGCCTACAACTGATCTATATGTTGCAAGCAGACGCACAGACTGCACTAAAAGTTTTTAATGTTATAATGGATTTATATGGCAGGCCTTCGCAACACTGGAATACAGGCATAATTTACTATCAATATTGAAACACAATTTGCGTCACAACTGAGGCTATGCGCCAAACAAGACGAAGGACTGCAATTAAAGTATTTTAATGTTATATTGAATAATATGGCAAGCCTTCTCACCACTGACTACAGGCGTAATTACTATCAAATATGTTAACACAAAAGCGTGACTACTGAGCTCTTTGTGACAAACATACGCACTAGCAACTGCAATACAAGTATTTAATGTTATATGTATTAATATGGCAGCCTACGCACCACTGCTACAGGTGTAATTAACTATCAAATATTGCCATAACTCAATATATGCGTTGCAACTGAGCCGCTCTTGCGCCAACAGATGCACGGACTGCAATAAGATTTTTAAATTTTATATGGATTACATATGTCGTGGGCCGTTCGCACCCACTGGACAACAGGCAAATTATACTATCAAATATGTATAACACAATATGCGTTCAACTGAGTTTTTTTTGCGCAAACAGGAACGCACGGACTGCACGTAAAGTAGTATTTCAAATTTTAAATTGAATTAATATGGTGTTCTTACGCACCACTAGCTACCCTTACAGACGTCATTTTACTATCAAATATGTATAAACACAATATCCGAACAACTGAGCACTTTGCGGCAACAACTCACGGAACTGCAAATAAGAGTATTTAAATTTATATGAATTAATATTGCTACCTTCGCACCACGACTACAAGGCGAATTTACTATTAAATGTGTATAAACTCACAATTTGCGTACAACTGAGCTCTATGGCGCCTAAACCAGACCATGGAGCTGCAATAAAAGTATTTAAATGTATATGGATTAATATTTCGTCCCTTCGCACCACTGACTACTTGTGTAATTTACTATCAAAAAATATGTATAACACAATATAATGCGTACAACTGAGACTCTTTGTGGCAAATCAGACGCACGGACTTCAATAAAACTATTTAAAAAGTATATAGGGATAAGTTAAGCCGGTTATTTGGGGAACACTGGATACGTCATTGATTGCAATACAACTGAAAACACAGAGATCAATTTCAACTCCTATACAGAGGTTCCTGCTGTCCAAAAAATTTGTAAATATTTAATTCTTTTTCAATTGAAGATAACAGAACAGCACAGATGCTGCAAAATATCTTCCTTTCAAATGCCTCTCATTTTGCAGCCAATGAATCCGTACACCGCAAAGTGTGAAGAGTTGTACATCCTCCTACACCCCCCTCTATCCTCGGAGCTGATTAGCTGAGGCCGCCAAAAATGATAGGAAAACGCTTAAAAATAAATGGCACGAAGTAATAGATTCCTGTAAGATTTAGTCCACCTAAATTATCGCGTGATCGGAAATTTCCGATAAGCCTAAAAACCGTGCCGATTTCAACTTTTGTCAATAATATCGCTCATCCCTAGTCGCTATAGCTACAGACCTGTTTGATCTCTCCTGATACGCTGCCAGCACTGGTTGCTATAGCTACAAACCTGGCTTCTACTCAGCGTAGTGGAAGTAAATAAATACGCCCCTGAATTCAAAATGAAACCAAGAAAACAGGACTAACGTAAGATGAAGCGAGACAACCCCTTTAATAAACACCCCTAAAAGACCCCTAAACCCCTTAAGGAATATATCCCGGGGGGTAGTGAGTATATTGATCTCACAGGTATTTCACAAATTGTTTTAGCATTAGGCTGTGAAAATGAAAAATTGTATTTTTTCCAACAATCTGCAATTTTAGCTTAAAAGGTTTCATATTTACAAGGAATCCTGGAAAAATTTCTAACTGCTGTTAGGGGGGCATGGCATGGCATACCAGGGAGGGAGCGCTATTTGGCTTTTGGAATCCAAATTTTGGTGGGTGCCATGTCGCATTTGCAAAGCCCCCAATGTACCAAAACAAGTGAAACCTTCCATAAGCTACGTCATTTTGGATTCAACATCCCTCATCTAGGGGTGTATTGTGCATTTTGGGTGCACAGATGTTCCATAGTTTTTTTTAGCATTGGGCCATGAAAATAGTGGGGAAAAAA
This sequence comes from Phyllomedusa bahiana, assembly GCA_025379985.1. Lineage (NCBI taxonomy): Eukaryota > Metazoa > Chordata > Amphibia > Anura > Hylidae > Phyllomedusa > Phyllomedusa bahiana. Next base: position 18,218 of record JAODAL010043930.1, read on the forward strand.
TGCAGTTCTGTCATTGTTTTTTGGGTTTTAATTTTACAGCGTTCATCGTGCAGTATTAGTGACAGGATAACTTTACTATGGGGTCAGTAAAATTACAATGATATAAATTTTATATAGTTTTTTTATGTTTTATTACTTTTACACAATAGAAATATGTCTATTAAAAAATTGCATTTTTATGTTGTCCTATTCTGACATCCATAACTTTTTATTTTGCTGTGTGCGAAGCTGTACAGCGGTTTGTTTTTTGCGGATGAATTGATGTTTTCATTGGTACCAGTATGGGGTTCATATGACGCTTTGTTCACTTTTTATTAAGGTTTTTGTGAGGCGTTTTGAACAAAATTCAGCAGTCCTGATGGTATTTTTTATTTTTATTTTTTACAGCGGTTACCATGCGGTGTAAATGTCAGCATGTCGATACGATTACAGGGATACCCAATTTGTATTTTTTTTTAATATTTACTGCTTTTGCACAATAAAAACACTTTTATTCAAACAGGAAAACACGTTTTTGCTTGACATAATCTAAGAAGCATAACTTTTTAATTTTTCAGTGTACAGAAATGTTTTTATATTATGGCCCCTATATTTGTATTTATATAAAATCAGTATATATATTCTTTATATTGCACTTTTGATGTATCTTTTATATTTGTATCATGTTGATGTGGATCCTTTATTATGATATATAATATACATGTGAGATTGTTATGCCTTTGGTATAGTCTTTCCCCATTATCGTTTTTTATTAAATTTTTCATAGTTTGTCAGGCCAAAAAAAGACATACATCCATCAAGTTCAGCCCATTTTGCTGAAGTGTTGCTAAAGTGTTCAAGTGTTGATCCAGAGGAAGGCAAAAAACCCCCATGAGGTAAAAGCCAAATTTGTCCTAAAGTGGGGAAAAAAAAAATTCTTTCCCGGGGGGACTAAAACGGGCAATCAGAAAAAAATCCCTGGATCCACGCCCCCTTCCAAACCTTTGTCACTATAACTTTTATTTACATCAAAAAATTATCCAACCTTCTCCAGAACCCTGGTCACTAAACTTGTTTATTATTACATCTAGAAAATACCAGCCCTTCTCCCAGAACCCTATCACTAGAACTTGTTATATTACATCTAAAATGTTCCAACCCTTTTTCAGAATCTTTCACTATAATTGTTATATTATCACCCCCAAAAATGCCCCAACCCTTCTTAACTTGTTGTGAATTTTCACCATACAATTTCCTCTGGCAGAGAGTTCCACATTCACCGCTCTAACAGTAAGAATCCCTTTTATGTTTATTAAACACTTTCTTTCCTCAAACTAGGGGAAATCCCCCCCTTGTTCTAATACAGTCTGGGATAAATAAATTTTTACGGATCTCTATTTTGGCCCTTAATATATTTAAAAAATTTTTATTATGTCCCCGAATCGTCTTTTTCTAAATAAATAACCCAAACCTTGCTAATCTTTTCGGGGTTTTCCGTCCACCCGCCCTTTTTATTATTTTTTTTCCCCCTTTGTCCCTTTAACTCTAAAATGTTCCATTGGGGTAAATGTCAATTTGGGGTAATTTAAAGGAAAAAACATCAAAAGTTGTTTCTCATTACATTTTTTTAAAAGCTCATCAGATAGTTTGTTAAAGCTTTTACTGCTATACATCCTTATCGAACTTCGATATATCTCACCAGCTTTCCTTGGGCAGATGCAGTGTCTGCTAGAATAAAGAAAGTCAAGGCCTTCCCCTCCCCCAAATGATAAGGCTTTTGGGAAGGGGTTTCATTCAGTATGCTTCTACACAGCAAATTATAATTTGTTTTTAAAACCCACCATTAACCAAATCATGTAGAATAAAATAGAATGGATTAAAAAGTTCTATTGGAATGTATTTATGTGATTAAGCAAATCTGGCCGAAGGGAAGGGGTTTTGGGTCATTTTTTTCTGAGCCTGGCTCCCGGCACAAAAATAATAAATAATTTGGGGAGGTTTTTTTTTTGGAAAAGGAGTGGAACAAAGATAATTCCCACACCTGTTTTTTAATTTTGACAGTGGGGCCGTCTCTCAAACGTCGTGACTACCCGGGGGGGGCGACCCTTACCATCACTGCTTGGTCCTGGATTCCCGAATCATTTGGGGGTGATCAACCCCAAAAAAAAACAGGTATTTTTTACAGATTTTTTTAAAGCTGTGCTTATCTGTTTTTGGGACATTTTGTAAAAGCTTTTGGTGGTTGTCGCCCCCCCCTTAGTAACCTGTGAAGCATTGGTGTGCCTCTAGGGTTTTCGGGTACATGTAGGTATCATATGGTTAACCTTTAAACACTCCCAAATTTAAATTCCCTTTGCTTGTTGCTCTTAAAGTAAGGGGTAATAGTGTATTTTTCCTTTCGGTATCATTTTTCGGGTGTGGGGGAGCTGGGCCCCTGATGAAAAAAAAAATGAGTTATGGGGGAAACAGTCCCAAAAGAAGCGACCCGGGGAAAAGGGAAAAACCGAAGCCGGGTTCTAAGTTATATAGGTTTAAAAATACGTTATATACGATATAGTTAAAACAGATGATCTAAATTCCTGAAGAAATGGAAATTTCCCCAAAGCCTGAATAGTTATAGAAACGATCTGAAGATAAATGGCTAAAGATACCATAACCTTTATAACAAAGATCTTGGTTTTGATAACCTGTTATAGACAAAAATTTGCGTTTCGTTTTCATTATACGATGGTATGACAATGAAATTTGAGATTTTAGCCTGTTTACAGAGGTATAATCAATGATTTTTGAGATTGCTCTGACGAGCAAAAAAGACAGATTTGTTTGGAAAGTAGGGGGCTTAACTCAACATACACTTGTTTAATTTGTTCTTTTTTCACTTAATGAAACCCGCATTAAAGTTAAAATATATTAGTCTGGTGTCTTATTCATTAGTATCTTCAGTCTTTCCCCCGGAATTTTGGCAACATCAGGACTTAGAAAGCAGAGTGTAATTAGTCACAGTTTTTGTTAAGGGGGATTGCAGGGTTGAGCTGAGGCTGCACTTCACTTGTCTCTGGGCTTAAAAGGGATTATACAATAACCACTGACCCGTGAAAAAAAGGTTTGGGATCAGGCTGTAAAAGGGAAATCTACCCTATGTTTTTTTACCTAAAGCGGACACAGCTAATCTTACTCCAGCACAACCGTATCAAAAGAGAAGGGAAAAAATGTTTCAATTTCAAGGGTAATAGGTTTTTCAAGCTGGTTTGTGGGATTGGCAAAAGAAATTGCGGGGGGCTTTACAAATACGGGTTTTTTTGGGCCGCGAATGCTTGGCAAAACAGGTCTCAATGCAAAGGATAATTATTTAAAAATTGCCTGAAAAAAAAATAAAAGGGGGTTTTGACGACTGCTACTTACTGTAGGGGGTCTGACGCCGCCTCAAAAAAAATGGAGTTTTCACTGTTGGCAATGTCCCAATTGCCCATGGGAATTCAATGACGCTGAGAATTGCTAGGTTGTGGGGGGGAACAAAACATGATCACACTTTGTATTACCTAAACCATGCCCCCCCCGGTATTTTTCCCCCTGTACTGTGCCAGAACTCCCATTATTTTCTGTACCTTTTTTATAAGTCCAAACATTTCCTGTATCAAAACAAAACCCGCCGTTGGCCAATTTGTGCCTAACAACCCCAAAAACCCCCGGAATCCGGGGTTGAAGTTAAACGGGCCCTTTTGCTACACCAACGTCATTTTACCCCCACCTCTCCGTGAAATTCATTTTGTTACTATAATGTAAACATTAATAACAACTGTCGGTGATAACGTTCTTGCCACCAACCTAACATCCCAACCGGGCCCGAACCACTTACACTTTGCTCACCTCGGGGACATTTATTACTCCCCTCATCTATACCCCTTTTCTGACTTTCAATATAACAAAGGAAACGGGGAGGGGGACAAGTTGCCATTTTTACAGGATGCCCGGACCCACATCTGCAACCCAAATTTTTAAAAAACTCCATATTTTTCTATTGCTCCAGCACAAGATGCGCTTAGGGAGATTTTAAAATGTAAAACATTATCCGGCATTGGACCCCTTTTTAATAAAGTATCCATGACGATTGTGTTCAGCTGCGAAACAAACTATACATAAATACTTGAAGGGCCCAAACGGAAACCCCCAAGTTCCAACGCTGTTTCCCTCCGCTTTTTTTCTTCGGCATCTTTGGTTTTCCACCAACGAATGTGTACAGGGCCTATCACCGCCTTACTTTAGCACCAAGCCAATTCCTCCCGTACCTGAAATACGGTAGTGGTACTTACAAACGCTATGGCCCCAAAAGTTAAGGGGGGGCTACATGCTCTCCTTTCCAACCCCCAACTCTCCCAAGGGCAAATTAACCCCCTTTTCAGAATATATCCCCCATTCCGTTGCAAACACCCACATTTTCCTCCACCCCAAACCAACTCATTCATGGACTTACCCCCAAAATTCGGCACACCACCACATCACCATCACCAGGATTCCTTTTTTTGCCCCGGTTTTTTTACCTTCTCATCCCTCGCACCCCGCCCCCAATCCCCAAGATCAACCAATCTACGGCTTTTACCCCAAAAATAATAATTTACTGACTCAAATTCCCAACCCTGAGAAAAACCCATGGCATTTTACCGTGGCTCAGCCAGATAAGAAAACATATTCTGCCCTTGGAAAATTATCCTGTTTCCCCATCGGCTGGGGGTTTCTTTGGGGCCTATCTAAAAACACCCACAAGAAACACTGTTAGGACACAGTGCTTACTCATTGGGGGAAAGGGTTTTGCCGGCTTATTCTTTGGGGAAAAGGAAACTTGCTGAAATTTCCCCAGTGAATTTTTAATTCTTCAAGTCCTCTGAATTCGTGGGGGAATTTTTTTACCAAATGTTGCCTTTTTCCGGCCCATGGATTTGACATGAACACTAAAGCTCAAAAATCCTCTTTTAACGGCGTTTGTTATAGGTTTACTTAAACTACTTGGGGGCTTGAAACTATTCGAGCAGAATATGCAGAGTTTTAAAAAGTCAACTTCTCCCATTGTTAAGGCACAGACTGATTATCCCAAAAGTTAAAGAAAGGGTTTCTTAAAAGTGACCCTATTTCAAAGCCCCCACAGGGCTCTATTCAGCCAAAACCATACTCTACAATAACCAAAGAAGTTTTCCCTGGGTAAAACCTACAGACCCATTCAAGAAAAAACGGGGTTTACGACCTTTCCAAACAACACCCTGGGGGACAAGGCCCCCAACTCAAAAAATTTTTTTTACTGCAAAAAGATCCGGACTACATGAGGCAGTGCCGCGCTAAAGTCGTGACGACAAAAGGGGTCTTGCTACCAATGGACAGCAACTACCCCAATACCCTCAAGCATATAATCAATTTCAACCTCATATCAAATTTTGAATCTCAACCCTCAAGATTCAACCAACAAACACAAAGAGCCTCCTTTTCCAATAATAATCCATTTATTGGGCCTCAATTTACCAATCTTAACCTAGTCTTGCAAACAAGATTTCCCAAAATGCATCTTTTCTGCCTTTTCAACCCCAAGACACCTCCTATTCCCATCCTAGGTTCCCGGGAAAATATTTCACCGTTTTCTCAATGCTCCCGGAAGCACGTCATTCTGAACCCTTTTTTGACCGATCTTCAAAAAAAATGCCCCCAATTTTCCCTTTTTTTTGTGGTTTCAGTGTGTTTGTGGGTTTTGAAATTCTGGCATTCCACCCCGGGTGTCTACTTTTTTCCTGATTACATTTTTATGCATTGAAGTGGATGGACGACCAACCAGATCGCTTTTAACCCACCCCCTTTTGGGCCCAAATTGGGGCATATGACTCCCGTATAAAAATACTTATCTCTCTACTTACCAACTAATATGCTTGAAGCTAACTTCTACAAAGAGAAGTACTTTGATTTTAATTCTTCTGGAATGTATTTGGGCTACAATCTCCAAATTTTACATAAGCCTACAAGTTTTTCTGCCTTCATATGTTTTACCACATCAAGCAATACCTCCTGAAATTTTACACAAGTACCCCCCTGAAGTTTTGGGCAAAGATCCTGAGTGTGGATCCTTTCCCGCTCAACTGTACATGTTTTTGAAAGGGGTGCACCCCGCCTCCCCTTCCTCAATACCTTTAAACATATCAAAAACAAACTCGGGGTCACAAATCAAACTTTCCTGGGTAAAGGGGTATCATCCAGCATTTTTCTGTAAATAAACCCGGTTCCCTGTTCACAAAAAAAGTTATCCTGGTGAACCTCCAAAAAAATACCGTTTGGGTTTAGGCTCAGGAACATATTTTCGACGGGTTATGAGAACTATTGGCCCCCAAACTTGTTCTTTCAGCCAATATCCCCCTTCAAACTGCCTACTTTTAGTCTATGTTTCGCAATGTTTCTTCAGTGTCCCACTCACAAGGGCGTTTAATTTCCCTTCTGCTTTTACTTTTATGCCCACCTGAACCGGGGATGCTTCAAAGGGGCCAGAACCCCCACCTTTATTAAGCCTTGCAGGGACAGTTGATTTTTTGTTGCACCTGATTTTCCACTTGTAAAACAAGCTCTTTGAGTTTCTTTAACTTTTTGGATCAATCAACGAAAGTCTCACAGTCCAAGCTCCAATGGTTTCTAAGAATTGTATTCCCAAACATTTCATATCACTGGCCAAAACCCTTGCCGATGAGATGGGGCGAAATTTATTCAAGAAATGGAATTCTTTAAAATTTCAGGAAAAATTTGGTTTTGAACGAAATCGAAGTTTGGGGTACTTCGGGGTGAAGAAGTGTGCCCCTTTTTATTATAAAAAGGGGGCGACACATGGGGCTACATGGGGCAAAAACACTCTGGGAAAAAGGGCTAGCCCGCTACATGTCCCCGAATGAAGCCAAAAGACCGGCGGGGTTCTGGACTCACGCACTATTTTAAATTTCCGGCGCGACGCCGCAAGCTCACTGTATGATCAGGGAAGGTGCTGCCGCGGTGTTTGATAGCTTCATGAAAACTGATTTTTATACAGCGATTTTTGTGGGTGTTATTGTCTCAAGACTTTTTCCTTTAAAGTTTATTTTGATTTTTTGGGGGTATTGGGGTCTGAAATCCCTGTGGTCCCATGCAGTGCATATACATTCAATATCCAAAATGGGGTCTAGAGCCAGTTCCAGGTTTGTATATCATTTAAAAGAAACAGCGTTTATTACAATAACAAATACACTTCAGTTTTGGCTGGCTGTTCAATTCTATTGCGCAATTAACATCCAGGGGTTAATTAAGCGTTGTTTTGCTGGTCATGTGCTTACCCCAATAAACCGTCATTTTTCAACTCCAAAAATATATACATATTTCATGTACCATAATTCCCAAGCTGAATGTGTAAGTTAACAATTTTAATCTCTTGTTGTTTGGCTAGAAAACCACCAATTGTAACGACGCTACAAAGCTACTATTTGTGTGGCCCATGTTTGGCGCAATTAACATCCATGGTTATAATTAACGTTGTTTTGCAGATGTGCAGACCCGCTTTGAGAACCAAGAAACCGTCATTTTCAGACGCCAAAAAATATACATTTTCATGTAGCATAAATTCACGAAGCGAAGGTTATTACAAATTTAAGTCTCTTTGTTGTGTAGGCATAGAAAACAAGCAATTGTTAACACGCTACAAAAGCTTACTAGTTTGTTGGTGGCCAATTGTTTTGCGCAAATTTACACACCAGGGGCTAATTAAGCGTTGTTTTTGCCTGGTGTGCTGACGCGCCAAGAAACCGTCTTTTTCACGCCAAAAATATATACATATTTTCCAGTATCAAAAATTCATGAAGCTCAAGTGTAAATTACAAATTTTATCTCTTGTTTTGTTGGCGTAGAAAACACGCAATATGTAACACCTACAAAGCTACTAGTCTTTGTGGTGGCCCAACTTGTTTGTCGCAATTTACCAATCCAGTGGGGTTTTAATTAAGTGTTGTTTTGCTGGTGTGCTGACACCCACGTAAACCGTCATTTCGAAACGCCAAAATATATACATTTTTCTGTATCATAATTCACAAGCGAATGTTAATTACAATTTTATCTCTTGTTGTGTTGTCTAAGAAAAACACGCAATAGTAAAACTTGTGCTACAAAGCTACTAGTTTGTGGTGGGCCCAATTGTTTTGGGCGCAAATTACATCACAGGGGATAATTAAGCGTTGTTTTGTGCTGGTGTGCTGACCCCAAGAAACCGTCATTTTCAATGCCAAAATACATAACATTTTTCCCTGAAGCATAATTCGACGCAAAGTTGAAGGTTAATTACAATTTGATCTCTTGTCGTGTAGCGTAGAAAACACGGCAAATGTAACACGCTACCAAAGCTTACTAGAGTGTTGGTGGCCCAATTGTTTGGCGCAATTTACATCCTAGGCGTTACATTTAAGCTGTATGTTTTTTGTTCCTGCTGTGCTGACCCCAAGAAACCGTCATTTTCAACGACCAAAATACATTACATTTTTTCCTGTAGCATAATTCACGAAGCAAAGGTTAATTACAATTTTTAACTTTTGTTGTGTGGCGTAGAAAACTACGCAAATTGTAAACAACGCTACAAAGCTACTAGTTTTGTGGTGGCCCAATGCTTGGCGCAAGTTTACATCCCGGGTTAATTAAGCGTTGATTTGCTGGTGTGCTGACCCCAAGAAAACCATCATTTTTCAACGCCAAAATATTATCATTGTTTTCCGTGTAACATAATCACAAGCGAAGGTTAATTACAATTTTAATCTCATGTTGTGGTGGCGGTAGAAAAACAAGAACGCAAATTTAACAGCGCGACAAAGCTACTAGTTTTGTGGTGGCCCAATTGTTTGGCGCAATTTACATCCAGGGGTATTATTTAAGCGTTGTTTTGCTGGTGTGCTGACCCCAAGAAACTGTCATTTTCAACGCCAAAATATAACATTTTTTTCCTGTAGCATAATTCCACGAAGCGAAGGTTTTAATACAATTTTATCTCTGTTGTGTGGCGCGTAGAAAACACGCAAACCTGTAAACACGCTACAAAGCTACTAGTTTGTGGGGCGCGCAAGTTGTTTTGGCGCAATTTACATCCAGGTGTTTAATTAAGCGTTGTTTTTTGTTGGTGTGCTGACACCCAAGAAACTGATCATTTTCAACGGCCCAAATCAGTAATACATTTTATGTTTCCCTGTAGCATAATTCACAAAGCGAAGGTTAATTACAATTTTTTATCTCTTGTTGTGTAGCTCAAAAACCAGGGCCATTGAATACACGCTACACCAAAAACGCTACTAGATTGTGTTAACCTCACTTCTTTGGCGCAATTTACATCCATGGGTTAATTAAGCGTTGTTTCAGGCAATATGTAACACAATAAAAGAAACGTTTGTATTTTCACCGCCACAGAAAGAATTCCAGTAGCATAATACCCATATCCGAGAGGATAAATTAAAGCCTGTTTGTGCGTTTGATATTCACTAAAATACACAAGAATTTTTAAAACGGCATCATACAATGTCAGTTTTTCCCACCTGCCCATTTGTTGGAGCGCAATTTATATCCAAGGGTTACCCAACAGCTTCTTAGTGGGTTAATTTGGCGTCAAATACAGGGTGTGTAAATATCATATACCAGATATCTTCATCAAACAGTTGGTCTGTACATTTAGAACATACATGGCGTAAATTGTCAGACAGAGAGGTGGCAGGCTCTTCACCTGCAAGTGGCAGAGTGCCACAAACATTCCAGGCCCAGTTCGCAGCACAGCAATGGGACGTCGCCGCAGGGTCCACTCGTTGAGTGCCACAACTGCCGCTTGTCATCTAGAGCCGTGTTTTATGACTCACAACCCAATGGTTCGTCTTGATTGGTTGACTAGGGATCAATCCACTTGATTCCATCCCAGATGACATCTGTACGAACCCCAGCCAAGAGCCAGTGGGGATCGTCAGACACAACCCTTAGTTGGCCATGGCCCGGGATGCGGAACAGCCAGCCCCCCACCTAGTCCACGTAACCCCGCCTCTCTCTGCCATCCGTACCCTCAATGGCCAGAGATCTACTACTAGTGTGGTCTTTGGGCTCCGCGCCACTATAATAGCGAGGATGAACACATTTTGAGGGGCAGTCAGCAGCTACTTGGCAGCGAAGAAATGGGGCCAATATCCCCTGCTTCTTGCAGTAGGCAGGAAAGTATAGATTTGAGATTTAGGCATGGGTGGGTCATGTTGTTAGGGTCAGCCTCTGCCCCATACCAAGACCCGGGTGGATGAGGACAGTTAGTGACGATGAAACACAAATAATGAGATGTGATCCGAACCGCACTTGGGAGCCATGTTGAGGCAAAGGGCTACATCATCGTGCAGGAGAAGAGAGCGTCAGCTTGTGCGTCAGGCAGCAGCGCTAGCGCCCAGCAAGTGTGTCGATGTGGCCGTCGAGTCCACAAGGGATAGCAGCATGAGTGATCGGGAGCCAAGCAGCCACGGGTTAAAAGAACCGCGCCGCTTCCGCTAGGTCGCAAGAAAGTAGCGGCACTAGGGGCTTCAGCGAGGCAGCGGCGGAGCAGTAGTCATTCAGTGCGGAGCGATGGCGTAAAAATCCGATACTTGTCGGGCGTGTGGCAGTTTCCTTTGCTAAGACACACCGGAAGGAGCCGACATATGGGTATATGATAAAATCTGTAAGCGAGAAAGTGAAGCGTGGGCCAGGGAGCTAACGTTGTGCATCCTAACGGCCCTGCGTACAACACATGCAGCTCACCATCCGGGTGCCTTGGAGAAACGAGGCTCAGATTGGTGGGTGTGTCCATCCTGCCGCCAGCAGGCCACAGCACAGCAGCAGCGGCCTAATGCAATCGCATGCCATTGTCAAGCCAGATCAAGGCACCGACCCACCTCAGCAGAAGGGAGCTTGTTATTCTCTTTGTACATCACAACTCCTCCCGGTCCAGATGCTCCAGCTCCTCGCTACTCATGTGCGCCAGCATACGTGTCAGGCGAGGCGATTGCAAAGAGACAACATTAATGCGACCAACCATCCTGAGGATCAGCAGCTGCTGACACGTGGCTCGCAGGCCAACAGTTGTTGGACTGCATCCCTCCATTCCCAATGGTGGTGACTCATGAACCGTTCAGTGGAGAACTAGATGGCTTGTGCCGAGCCGAGATAGCGAGAGTTCCAAAGCCGTAAATTTCCTTGTTCCATAAAGGCAGTACTCAGCACTTACCTAAATAAGTAGAACAGAAGTGGGCCAGTCCTTAAGCTTATCGGTTTGTTCCCAAGGGAGCACGGCAAGCGCGGGACATCTGGAGCTGAAAACTACGGTCAGGGGCCCTCAACATGTCCTTTACGGCCCACTGCTGGGGTGAATGAGCATTCCGACCGCAGTCACACCCCACCAACTAGGACAGTAGACGCCGCTATTCTCCTCCACGTGTTCAAACTGCTGCTTCCTGCGCCAATTCCACCTCTTTCCCTCTCCTCCACCACCCACCGATAAGACCATCTCAGCCTCCACAATGTACAGCTCACATCATACCAAATGTGTAAGGGCACAGCGGTGGAACGCAGTGACTGACACCTGGCATGTCCCGTCGGCTAACAAAAGTCAAAAGGGTGGGAACTGCTCCGCGTCAAGCAGCAAGAAATACTATTGTGTTGGCCTTTCTTTCTCTCCTCATCTTCTCCCGCGCCACTGCAAATTGTGAACCGATGTGTAACGGGACAATGGGCTGAACAAATGGTGTCCGAGTCAGGCTGCACACACACCGAGGAGGGATGTTCCATCCGCCACTGTCCTGGCGCAGAGGCGAGAGTTCCACAGGTACAGGTTGAGTAAAAGAGTTCCTGAAGTGGCTGTCCCACCGATCTTCAGAAACATTCTGAAAATGTATATCTTCTGGGGTGTGATGTCTGTGTGTTATCTCTCCGAGGTTAGTGTTGGTGACATTGAGGTGTAGGTTAAGGGGGGGGGGTATATGGGGGGGGCACTTTATCCATTTGTACAAAAGGCCAGGAACAGCCCACCAGCGAGTTGCAGCGCCCAGAAGTAACGCCTCGCCCCAACACACTCTCGATATATTCATGTTCCCACCCGTTGGAATTCCAGCCTGCCCACATGTTGGACCGACTATATGAACAGAGAAAGGGCCAATAACGATTTTTTTTGATGACCAGGCAGACAGAAGTGTACTGCCCCTGTGTAACTTAGATGACAGCCAGTTGGCATCTTAATGCGATGACAACCCTGCCGTTTGTTTGCTGCCATTCGAGGAGGCGACGTTATTTGTCATTCACCGCGACTACGGTATGAATAACGTCATTCCACTGTGCTTTCAATAATGGGGGGGTCCTTGAACAGGAGCTAAAAATCATTCTGGGCAGGGGACTGGAGATTTGGCTGACTAACATCTCGTGGCCGAACATGAATCCGTTGGAGACTGAAAATGGAGGAAAGGAAAGGAGAGCATTGAGGGCAAAGCATTGTCTGGTGAAATAAGTGGATTTTCTAATCCAGGTGCAAGAGAGGAGGAGCAGGAGCAGCTGGAGGAGGTGGATGGAGATGAGGAAGACGAGGCAATGACCCCCAAGCACGTGGGCAGTTATACAGTGTAAATGGAGGCCAGGGAGCCCCTCGGGAGTCACTATGTGCAGATGGCCCGCAGCATGCTTATTTGCCTGGGCCCATAGTGGACTAGCCGAATAGTCCAGCATCCGGCAGAGGGATGACTTCTGGCTCTCCACCCTATTGGAACCCTTTCGCTAAAGGACCAAAATGGGAGCCTTATTCCAGCTTATTGAGAGGGAGGACAAACACAATTCTATAGGAAATCCTCCGAATTCTTGGCCGCTGCCCCCCCCCCTAGTGCGGCATCGTCCCTCCTCTCTGACAGGTCTGACCGGGGGGTCCTAAGCGCTACACGTACTACTGCCGCGGCTGCAGTGTGAAGGTGTGGTAGGGGGTAGAGCAGTTACAGCTCCATCACGAAACCTAATCTGGAGTCACTGATAACAGCTTCCTTCACCCCGCCTAGTGAGGAGGTATTCCGCCAGCAGCAGCAAGCAGCATGACCTGGAGCAGGTCCCTGAATCAACAGGTGGTGGCACTACTTTGACAGCACTCTTACCCGACCCAAGATAGAAGAACCGCTGGACTACTGGGCAGCCAAACTGTGCTGTGTGGCCGCAACCCTTGCCGAGTTTAGCCGTGGAGAAGGCAGTCGCTGCCCGGCCAGTAGTGTTGGCATCAGAGCGGTGTTCATGCTGCGGGGGCCATCTTACCCCAAGGAGACACCCGGCTTGTCCCGGGAAATGAGGAACGCACTGACCTTTGTCAAGATAAATCAGGTGATGGATCGGCCAGGATTTCCACGAGACAAGAAAAATGCCTTAGGTTGTCATGACTCCATCAGCCAAGACGCCACACGCCAAACTGTGAGAAATGAGCCTGGTGGTTTTTCAAACTGACCTCCTCAGCCACTATTCAGAGCCACCCACCCGCCTGATGCCACACATCTGCTGACAGTGGTCCCTCCATATGCCACCAACACATCTTTACCAGGGACTGTATTGTCCACCCACCTCACACTCTGTCATTGTGTGCCACTGGTCAGACCTCATCTGCTGCTGTTGGCCTGCTGCCTTGACCTCCACACTGTTGTCCATTGTGCCACTTGTCTGACCTCATGCGGCTGCTGGTTGCTGCTGCCAGTGACCTCCACAACTGTGTCATTGTCCACTGACTAGTGGCCTCGCGCCTTTTTTTGCCACCCCTCCAAAATTGTGATTGTGCCACTGCCTGAAGCGCTCGGGTAGATGCACGCTGCTGTGGCTGTGCCTGCCGCTCCACACTGTGTCATTGACCCTCTCCTGTGGGCCTATCCGTTTTTGCCACCTCCAGAATGTTCATTGTGCCACGTTGGCCTGAACCTCAGGCAGCTAGTGTTGGCAGCTGCCATGGACCTTCACAGACTGTGTACATTGTGCCACGGTGTCTGACCACATGCTGCTGCTTAGTGGGCTGAAGCCGTGACCCTCCACACTGTCATTGATGCCACTAGCCAGACCTCATGCTGGCTGACTGTGGCTGCTGCCGGGTGCCTCCACAACTGTGTCAATGAGCCACGATTGTTCTACCTTATGCTGCTTGCTGTGGGCTGCTGCCTGTGACCATCCACGAGCTGTGTTCATTGTCCCACTACGTGTGGCCTACTCCAGTTTTTGCCACCACCAGAATGTCATTGTGCCACTTGCCTGACCACATGCTGCACGCTGTCCTGTTGCCTATGACCTCCCACTGTGTCATTTTGCCACTGTCTGACCTCATGCTGCTGCTGTTGGAGCTGCTGCCGTGACCATCCAACTGTGTCATTCATTGTCCCACTCTGGTGGTCCTACTCCTGTTTTTTTGCCACCTCCAGAATGTGATTGTGCCACTGTCCTGACCTCATGCTGCTGCTGTGGCAGCTGCCGTGACCTCCACACTGTGTCATTGTCCCACTCTGTGGCCTACTCCTGTTTTTGCCACCTCCAGAATGTCATTGTCCACTGCGACCTCACTGCTGCTGACTGCTGCTGACCACAACTGTGTCATTGTCCACTGCCTACTTATGTTAACCATCCACACATGTTCATTGTGCCACTCTGGGCCTATCTCTCTGTTTTTGCCACCTCCAAATGTATTGTGCCACTGTCTGACCTCATGCTGCTGCTGTGGCTGCTGCCGTGACCTACCACACTGTGTCATTGTGCCCACTGCCTGACCTCATGCTGCTGCTGTGGCTGCTGCCGTGACCTCCACACTGTGTCATTGTGCCACTGTCTGACCTCATGCTGCTGCTGTTGCTGCTGCCGTGACCTCCACACTGTGTCATTGTCCCACTCTGTGGCCTACTCCTGTTTTTGCCACCTCCAGAATGTGATTGTGCCACGGCCTGACCTTATGCTGCTGTTGTGCTGCTGCCGTGACCTCCACACTGTGTCATTGTGCCACTGTCTGACCTCATGCTGCTGACTTGGCTGCTGCCGTGCCCTCACACTTGTGTCATTGTCCCACTCTGCCACTCGTTTTTTCCCGAATGTGACCACTGCCTGACCTCATGCTGCTGGTGGCTGCTGCCGTTTACCTCCCCACTGTGTCATTGTCCACTAC
>JAODAL010043931.1:0-33368 GCA_025379985.1 Phyllomedusa bahiana
GGGTTTGAAAAAAATATAATATATTTTTTATTTTTTTTAAAAAGATAGGAGGCGGGTTTTTTGTGGATAAGTATTTTAGATGAGGGTTATAGGGGCTACGTATATATAAATAGGAGGGGGGTTATGTGGCTTAATTTTTATAGAAAAGCAGGGATATAGTGGCCTACAGTATATATGATAAGCAGGGTTATAGTGGCCCAAGTTATAAGTGGCAGGGTTATAGGGGCCCATACGTTTTTATAGAAGGAGGCGGGTTATAGTGACCACGTATTATAAAACAACAGGGTTATGCGGCTTCCGTATTATAGATGGGGGGTTTTAAAAGGGGCCCATACATATATATAGTTGGGTTTATGGCCATCGTTTATAAAGGCAGGGTTATATGGCTTTTCATATTTTATAAAGGGGGGGTTTAGGGCATCATATATATAAAGGCAGGGTTTATAGGGGCCCAACGTAATATGAAAAGCAGGGTTTAGTGGCCTTTAAGTATATATAGATAGGCAGGTTAAGTGGAAATACGGGTATAATAGAGGGGTTTTAGTGGCCATACAGTAAAATTTTAGGGGCGGGTTTTTGGGCCATACGTTTATTGTAGCGGGGTTATGGGGCATACAGTATATATAGATAGGCAGGGTTATAGTGGCCCACACGTTTTATAATAGGCGGTTTTATGGCCATACATATATAAGATAGCAGGGTTATTGGCCATACGTATATATAGATGGGTTATAGGGGCCAACATATATATAGAACAGGGTTATAGGGCCCCATAAGAATATAGAACGGGGTTAAGGGCCATACAGATTATGATAGGCGGGTTTTAGGGGGCCACACAGTATTTTAAGTTTGCGGGTTATGTGGCCATACAGTATAAT
Organism: Phyllomedusa bahiana; assembly: GCA_025379985.1. Lineage (NCBI taxonomy): Eukaryota > Metazoa > Chordata > Amphibia > Anura > Hylidae > Phyllomedusa > Phyllomedusa bahiana. The sequence goes on from JAODAL010043931.1 coordinate 879, forward strand.
AGTAGGCGGGGTAAGGGGCCCCATACGCGGGGGTCGCTGCGGTTTATTCGGGGCAAAACCCCCGGCAATCCCCCTGTGCCCGAGTTCAGATCGTCGGGTTGCAGGCAGCTGCTATGTGCCTGCAGCTCCGACGATCTCTGAGTTTGGTGCGTCTTCTAGACACAAGCTCAGAGCCGTTTTTTCAGTGCAGGGGGGGGAGGGAGAGGCCCCTGCGTGAGGGGGCCGGTCTTACAGGGAGGAGGGGGCGCGTCACTCATGGTCTCCTGCTGTGGGACTTTATATGCTGCGCCGCGTTCGCCCAGAGCCGGGCAGTCGGGAAGCAGCACACAGAAAGTGGGGACTCGCCCCCGCTGTGCGCTCCGGCCCCAATAAAACCCCTTTGGGAGGCAAACCAGCAGCACCCACAGGTCCCCAAAGAGGTTAAAATGATGATGCCTCATGTAAGCCCCAAAAGGGGAACACCACAATAATAAGGGAACACCACAAAATCTTATGAATATTAAGTGCTAAAATGTATATAGTGTGTGTATCATGTGTTTTGCATGTGTGTGAAAATGGTATGTGTGTAATAGTGTTTATTGGTGGTATAATTGTGTTTTATAATTTATTTTTTTTAGTGTGATACTGATGTGTGTATTGTATATTGTATGTTGTATATATGTTTATGCATGGTATGTTGTGGTGTGTTTTATATATATAAATATATTATATGTGTGTGGTGGTCTCTATGTATGTAATTGTTTATATAATGGATATATTATTGTTGTGTGGGGGGGAACATGGTAGTACTGTATACATGTGTTTTATTGTACAACACACATATCAACAAAATTGCCCCATTTGTGTCACTAAACATATTCTGCCTGTTTTTGTCTTTTATACATGTTAATACAAACCGAGATGAATTTATCGAATTATTTTTTTTTTACCCTCATTTGCAGGGTTTTTATGTTTCTAGCTGCTGCACCAGGACAAGGGGGTTACAGGGGTAATTTTTGGGGGTGCTTTTGTGGTAATTTGCGCTTTAAAAAACCTGACATGCGCCACCACCCCCAATTGGTAATTTTTTAGCTCTCATGGAGCTATAAATTTCCATGTCGATGTACAAAACAATGGTATTGTACGCTGAAGGAGAGAAATGGGCAGCCCCCTTATTAGAAGCGGCAGGTCACTTATTTTTTATGGGTGGGTTCTGTGTGCAGGGGAAAACAGATATCCTAGCTCTCACCGCTATGATTTTACCGAAATTTTGGGGCGCACTTTGGGCGCATTACAGCTCAGTTATGCCCACAAATATGTGTGTATGTTCACAATGCGTATGTCTTTCCGTACTTCAGCGTGTAATTCGCTTCAATACACCCTGACGTACGGGCCGACTTTTATTAGTAATTAAATTGCTTTTATGAAAAACTATGATTACCTGTTCTGGGGAGAATAAGGCCGTGTTCACACGGCTTATTCCCGACGGATTTGTGCGCCGTATTGAGCGCACAAATCCGCCGCGAATAAGGGGCGGGGCGGGGGCGGGGCCGGAGAGCGGCGGGGGCGCCGCTCCCGGCACCATAGACAATGCATTGTTTACGGCGCTATATACAAGGTACCAAAGCACCATCTCTTGTAAGGCAGAGAAACTCCCATAATACACTTTATACACAGAAAAATGGAGCCATATCTCTAAAAAAGTACAAAATTGTATTTAGTTTAAACAACACTTAAACACAAATGACAAACATACATAGGAGGATATCTACAAAAAAAAAAAAAAAAAAAGGGAAAAGACGGCAAAGTTTGCCTGCTCAAAAATTGGAGTATATTATTAATGAATAATGGATATAGGAATATAGATATGATATGGCTTAGAATTTTTTTTTTTACTCATAATAACAATACTATGACGGACCCGTGTCCATTCCCACATCAATCCATAATTACTATCCTTATCCAATTCTATCCTCCCAAAGCATTTGCAGCAGGTAATATATACAAAATTACCCCACAAAAAATGAGTCTAGGCAACAGACAATGCAAGGTAAACAAAGACACTTTGCAACTCAAAAACCAAAGAGTATTTACCCATCTGGTAAGGAGGGTACAGGGGTATGGGCTTGTTCACACGGCGTTTTGGATCCTTTTTACGGATCCGTTTTTCGCACTTGAAAAGCGCATCCGGAAGCGGATCCGCAAAACGCAGCATTGGATACTTTATTTGGATCCGTTTTCAATGCTTTTTCAGTCTCTCTCTCTCTCTTTCTCTCTCCCGCCAAAAGCGGACTCCATTCTCTCCTATGGGCGTTCAGTTGCGTAAAACGCAATAAGAATTGACATGTCAATTCTTAAAGCGGATGCGAAAAGCGCAGTGCAGAAGAGCTCTCAAAAGCGCATCGCTGATCTCCCGTGGGAACAGCCATGCGCTTTTGCCATTCAACTTAATGTTAATCACACTGACAATTGTTAGGTCCGTTTTGCGGATCCGTAAAACGGATCCGTAAAACGGATCATAAAAACGCCGTGTGAACAAGCCCTATCAGTGCCACTCGTGTCCACGTCCTAACGCGTTTCGCCAATAGGCTTCCTCAAAGGACTAAGGTTAGATGTCCAGATGATTCATTATATATGAATGTGACTAATTACCTCAGGGTCTCTTAGCCCATAGCAAACGTGCATTTATCGGCACCTGCGCCGTACATCGGAGCCGAATCCCGCCGTCCACCCGGCCGTCCGGCTGTATAGTGCATGACGCGGAATGCGCATTTCCGGTCATGCGCAAAGCCAAAATCAGGACTCCCGAGCGAGCACAGGAAGTCGGGTCCGTGAACGGCGCACGCGCACAGCACCCGCTGAGCTCAAAAACCCATATCTGACTAACATCAAAAAAGGAGGACAATCTGACCCAAATAATCAGTGTATGCAGAAAAATAGCAAACAATAAAATCTCAGTGAATATAGTGAAAATAATTATTAATAATAATAATAAAAAAATCTAAGTAGTGAGAAATAAATACTGCTATATTACATTAGATTACTCAAATAAAAAACTTACTAAGAAATATAATAAAGTGAAAGATGTACAATGAATAATGTATATACATTAAAAAACAAATAGTGTATAATAAGTGATAATCCCACACATTCATAAATTGTGATTAAACACAAAAAAAACTAATAAACAACAGTGAGAAAAAAAAAAAATAAAAAAAAATATTTTTATTGTTATTATTCGATTTTCCTTCTTCTTTTGAGTTGATGGTCGCTCTTATGATACAGATGTTTAACGGACAGGTGTTAGTAGTCCATAAATCAAGAACTCGGCATGGTTAGTAATCATAGGCATCAGTCACATCCATACAATAAATTCACACCTAAAGATAAATTCACAAATTAGTAAAACTGATAAAAACAAAGACATCATCACAAGACAAAAAAACCATAAGGATTAAAAACAGAAAATGAAGAGATCAGAGGAAGGATGCAAAACCCAGCTTTTCATTAAGGCCAGTGGGACACATAGTATTGAGGCGGACTATCCACCTACATTCTTTTTGCTCTAACATTTGTTTGATATTCCACCGCGGATACCGCAGTGTACTCTATCAATCCCTATTACTCGAAAAGAGGCCGGATTAGAGTCATGAAAGCCATATCATATCTATATTCCTATATCCATTATTCATTAATAATATACTCCAATTTTTGAGCAGGCAATCTTTGCCGTCTTGTCCCTTCTTTTTTGAAGATATCCTCCTATGTATGTTTGTCATTTGTGTTTAAGTGTTGTTTAAACTAAATCCCAATTTTTTTACTTTTTTAGGTTAGGCCCCAAATTTTTCTGTTTTTATTAAAGTTGTAATTAGGGGAAAGTTTCTCTGCATTTACAAGAGATGGGGGGTTTTTGGGGTTACCTTGTTTTATGGGAATTTTATTTTTTTGTCTGTTTTTTGCGGGCTTCGGGGTTCCCAAAAACCCAATAGGGGATTTTTTGAGCATGTAAATCAGTCTGGCTCCCCAAGCTTTAATTTGTTTTTTTTAAAGGGGGGGGATTCTATGTTTGGTTTTAAAATGCTTTTGGAGGATCAGGGGGAATTGAATGCCCAAAGGTTAAAAGGCCCCGTTAAATTTAAAAAATCAAGTTTTGGGTGGAAAAAGGGTTTTTGGGAAAGATATTTGACTAGGGGCTTGTTTAACCGGTGGATTACGATGCGGGGTTATTCCCGTCCTTTTCCGGTTTGGGGATGTTTCCTTCAAGGGGGAAGGGGGAAAGATCTAGCCTCGATTGTTTAAAAGGGGGGTTTTTATGGAGTTTTTGGGTTTCAGCCCAAATTTAAAATTGACCTTGGCCTATTGGAAGTCCAAATTTTTTAAACTCCCAGGGAAAAAATAAAAAATCGGTTATTCAAGTGGGGCTTTGGAGGGGTTCAATTTTGAATTAGTTTAATGTTTTTCAACGAATTGGGAAAAAGGGAAAATAAGTAACACTAATTTAAAAGAAATTTCAAAAAAAGGATCTGCATGTTTAAGCAATCAGAGAAAGATGTATTTTTGGGGAGAGGGGCCCTGGGGAAAGCCCAAACGTCTCTTTTCGAGGTGGGGTCTTTCCCTTTCCTCGGTTTAAAATGGACAAAACATTTTGAAAAAGCGTAAAGAAAATTTGGAAAGGGACCCCAATGAAAAATGACGGCCCTCGAAAAAAAATTTTTGGGGGGCGTAAATAAACGGGGGGGAAAAGCACCATATATACAAAAAATCAAGAAAGCCCAAAAAGGGTTAAAATTGAGGAAATTTTAATTTTGTCTTCATATATACTAACTGAGTCTCAAAAAGAGGTTTTTTTGTTTGGGAATTGACTTTTTCCCCCCACTAACTCGTTTGTTTTTTTTCAAACCCCTAAAGGATTAAAACCCTTTTTTTCCGGGTTAATTTGGGTTTTTTTAAAAAAGTTACATCATGGGACGCAAAAACTGGGGGGGTTTTTTAAATTCTGTAGGGGAAACAAGAAGCCTTGCAACTTTGGGGGAAATTTTCGGTTGGAACATGAAAAAAAACCCATGGATATTTTCCCCGGATATGCCCATCCCCAGATCGCCCAAAGGTTTCCCCTTTGCCCTTATCCCTCGTTGGACCTTCACGAGGGGTTTTAAGGAGGGTTTTTTAAAAAAGTTTCCCCAAAAAAGGGGGGAGTTTTTGTTAATTTTTACACATGTTCAACGTAATGCATTGAGGGAATTGCAGCCCTTTAGGATGTGGTTTATAAGGCAGGGGAAAAGGGGGGAAAAACATTTTTTTGATTGGCCAAGGGCCCTAAATTTTGGAAAAGAACCCTTTTTTAAGACAACTAAGGGATAGGGATAATTTTCAAAAGATTTTCCTCCCAATCCTTTAAATTTTTTCATTTTGAATTTTTAAAAAATTTCCTGGAATTTTAGCATCCCCGGGAAGGTTTTTTACCTAAAAAAATTTGGGATGGTTTTTTTGTGTCAATTACCCAAAGGGGTTTTTCCAAACATTTGTATTTCCTTCCAAAGATACATAAATGAAAGGGTGCCCCTCCGGGTTTCCCCCAAAATTTGTCCAGGGTTTGGGGGATTTGGGGCCCCCGGTTTATTTTAAATTTTTAATTGATTTCTATTTAAACCCCTCGTTGAAAACCCTACCGCCCCAATGTGAAAAGATAAAAATGATTTTTTTTAACTTTGTTGAGGGGTTATTATGAGGGGACTCTGATATTTTTTGGGTTAAAGCAGATATTGAGTCTTTTTTTTCCCATTTAAATTGGGTTTCATGAAATGACTTTCCATGCGGTCCGCTTTTTCCGGGGGGGAATGAGAAATTTGGGGACAGCCATTTGTGTGAATTGTCTTTCCCAACCCCTAGGGTTTAACATTCGGGGCCAAAAATTTTTTTTTTTGTGTTTAAGGATGTGTTTTTTGTAAAAAAAGACGGGGAAATGTTTTGGGGGGCGGCGTGTGCCCCGTTTTGAAAATCTCTTCTTGGTTTTGGGGGGGTTTTGGGTTATTTCTTTGGTGACGGGGCCCGGGACTGACCAAGTTCCCAGTGCTGGTTTGGGGATAATTTGACGACTTTGCATTTCCGGGTGGCAAGGCCCCTTGGGGGACTCAACTTAAAAAGTTTTGCGGGGGAATTTAAAATAAGAACTCTTTTTAATCATCAGATTGACTTTAAAAATTTATGATAGAAAAAAAGTTGAGTTCTTAGATGTGCTTATTGGGTGGATAAAGGGGTTATTCCGATTTGATTCTTCAGGAAGAGAAACTTTCGGTAAAATTCACTTTACATCCCTCGTTTTTTCCCACAGTTTTCAACTATGGGGCTTTTTGTTTTTGGGTTTCAATTTCTCAGGATGAAGGGTTTTTCTGCTCTTCTGAGGCAAAATTTTAAACCCCAAAGGGCTTCTGATCAAAAAGTCCGTTTCAGGAGAGGGATAAAGGGGCAAAAAAATCAAAAAAAAGGGTATTTAGAGCTAAAAAAGACCCCAAGGGGAAAATGTTTTTTTGGAAAAACCCTGTAAAGAGATCCCCCCTGTTTAAAAATGTTTTAGTTTTATTTTACTATAATCCCCAGTGGTTGCTTTTGAGACAATTTCCAGGGAAACATTGGTCGTTTCTCCAGAAAAAAACCATTTTTTAAAAAGATTTTCTGTTGGTCCCCCAAAAATGACAGCTAGGAGATGTGGGGGAATTTGAAAAGATTTTTTAAAGTCAGAACCCATTATATCCCTAAAAAAAAAGGAACCCATTTGGGGTTACGACCCCAAGGTAGGCTTTACCCATGTGGTGTTTGTTGGCATGTCAGAATAGGGAAGGGCCACTGCTTTTAATCCATTTCGGTCGCGGGTTTTTTAAGGATTTTGGGGTTATATACCCATGCAGTAAAAACCCAAACGTGATTTATTTTTTCCAAACCTGGGGGATCCCCAAAATTAAATATTTTGGGGTTTTAACGAATCGCGGGGGAATTACTTTATCAGGCAAAAGGGAAATGTGAGGAAAAATCATGGCTGAAAAAATCTCCCGGAAATTGTCCCCCACATTAAAAACTATCCCGGGGGAATTTTTTTTCAATTTCATGACTCTAACCCGGGCCCCCTCTTTTCGAGTAATGGGTTTTGGTTAGAGTACACTGCTTTTCCCGGGGTTTTGGGAAATTATAAAACAAATTTTTAGAGCAAAAAAAATGTAGGTGGATTGGGCCGCCCAAAAAATTTTGTGTCCCACTGGCTTAAATTTAAAAGCTGGGGGGTTTTTAAATTTTCCCCTGATCTCTTTATTTTCTGTTTTTAATTCCCCTTTTGGTTTTTTTTTTCTTGTGATGATGTCTTTGTTTTTATCAGTTTTTTTTAATTTGTGAATTTATCTTTTGGTGTGAATTTTATTGTATGGAAAGTGACTGATGCCTTTTGATTATAAAACCCTGCCGGGGGTTCTTGATTTTGGTTTCTAACACCTGTCCGTTTAAACCCTCTGTATATAAGAGGCCCCAAAATCCAAAATCAAAAAAAAGAAGGAAAATCGATAATAACAATAAAAAATTTTTTTTTTTAAAATTTTTTTTTTTTTTTTTCTCTCAATGTTTTTTATTAGTTTTTTTTGTGTTAATTTGTTTTTTTTTGCCCCGTGCGCCGTTCCCCAAAGGGCCCGACTTCCGGTTTTCTCGGGTCCAGCGTCCCCGGGTTTTTTGGGTTTTTTGCATGAACCCGGGAAAAGCGCTTTTCCCCGTCATGCCCCTATTTCGCCGGGAGGGGCCCGGGGGGACGGCGGGGGTTTTGGCTCCGGTGTTTCGGGGCAGGGGGCCCCATTTAAAATTTCACGTTTTTCTATGGGCCCAAAAGACCCTGAGGGGAATTAGTCACATTCCCTAAAATAAGGGTTTACTGGACATCTTAAACCCTTTGTCCTTTTTAGGGAAGCCCATTGGGAAGGGAAAAGCGTTAGGAAAGGGGGTCAAGATGGGGATTGTTAAACCCCTACCCTCCTTACCCAATGGGTAAATAATTTTTTTGGGGGGGTTTTTAGTTGCAAGTGTCTTTGTTTTTACCTTGCCCTTGGTTTTGTTGCCCTAGGCTAAATTTTTTTTGGGGTAAATTTTGTTTTTTATTAACCCGCTGCAAAAGCTTTGGGGGAGGATAGAATTGGATAAGGATAGTAGAAATTATGGATTGATTTGGGGAATGGACACGGGTCCGTCATAGTATTGTAATTATGAGTAAAAAAAATTTCTAAGCCATATATATCTATATTCCTTTTTCCATTATTCATTAATAATTTTACTCCAATTTTTGAGCAGGCAATCTTTGCCGTCTTGTCCCTTCTTTTTTGTAGATTATCCTCCTATGTATGTTTGTCATTTGTGTTTAAGTGTTGTTTAAACTAAATAAACTTTTGTACTTTTTTAGAGATATGGCTCCATTTTTCTGTGTATAAATTGTTTACGGCGCGTCCGCGCCATAAATAATGTGCATGTCACTTTCTCCCCCTGCGGCGGATTCGCCGAGCGGGGAGGAGCGACGGATTCCACTGTTCTCTATGAGAGCAGTGGATTACCGTAATTGCTGTCGCGGAATGGCGCCGTACTGAAGCGCAAATCCGGCGCGCAGTACGGCGCCAATACGCGGCAGAATAAGCCGTGTGAACGAGGCCTAAATATTAGCGAGAGCTTCAGAGGGACGCGCTGGCACAAATTTTATTCTCCCGTAAAATCCATGCCACAGTTCATGGGCGTTTAAAAATGCTGTGTGAACCCCGCCCCACTGAGAAAAACTTAATACAGGGCCCGGGTCCCGGTTGTTTTGGGACCCTAGCAACGCCCCTGCCATACAGTATATATAGATAGGCAGGCAGGGTTATAGTGACCATACAGTGTATATATAGACAGGCAGGATTATAGTGGCCATACAGTATATATAGATAGGCAGGGTTATAGTGGCCATACAGTATATATAGATAGGCAGGGTTATAGTGGCTATACAGTATATATAGACAGGCAGGCAGGGTTATAGTGTCCTTACAGTATATATAGATAGGCAGGCAGGGTTATAGTGGCCATACGGTTATATAGATAGGCAGGGTTTTTAGTGGCCATACAGTATATATAGACAAGAAGGGTTTATAGTGGCCATAACAGTTTTATATAGATAGGAAGGGTTTAGTGGCTATACAGTATATATATAGATAAGCAGGGTTATAGTGGCCATACAGTATATATAGATAGGCAGGCAGGGTTATAGTGTACATACAGTATATATAGATAAGCAGGGTTATAATGGTCATACAGGGATTATAGATAGGCAGGCAGGGTTATAGTGGTCATACAGTTAATAGATAGGCAGGCAGGGTTATAGTGACCAAACAGTATTATAGATAGGGCAGGGTTATAGTGACCATACGTGTATTATTTGATAAGCAGGGTTATTTGTGGCCATACAGTATATATAGGGTTTGGCAGGGTTATAGTGGCCATACAGTATATATAGATAGGCAGGCAGGGGTTTTGTGGCCATACAGTATATATAGATAGGCAGGCAGGGTTTATAGTGCCCCAACAGATATATAGATAGGCAGGGTTATAGTGGTATACGGGTATATATAGATAGGCGGGGCAGGGTTATAGGGACCATTACAGAAAATTTTAGATAGGAGGGTTATATGGCCATACAGTATTTTGATGGTTTTTTTATGCGACCATACAGTATTATGATAGGCAGGGTTATAGGGGCATACAGTATATAAAAGATGGGGGTTTTAATGCCATAAAGTATATTAGAAAGGAGGCAGGGTTATGTGCCATACAGTAAATATAGAAGGAAAGGGGTTATAGGGGCCCAAAAACAGAAATATATAGATGGGGGGTTAGTGGCCTTTACGTATATAAATATGGGGGTTTTTAAAGGGTGCCCACAGTTTATATAGATAGGAGGTTTATAGTGCCCAACATATATATAGAAGGCAGGTTTATAGCAAAAAAACAGTAAATAATAGGAGGGTTATAGGGGCCATACAGTATATAAGACGGGCGGTTATAGTGGCCAACGATATTAGACAGGCGGCAGGGTTATATGGCCATACATTTTATTAGTAGGCAGGTTTTATAGTGCCCTACATTTTATATAGAAAGGCAGGGTTAAAGTGGCCATAAGTATATTAGACAGGCGGGGTTATAGTGGCCTACGTTGGGGATAATAGGCGGGGGTTATATGGCAACGTATATATAGAAGGCGGGCAGGGTTTAGGGCCCCATACATAATATGAAGGAGGTTTTATCCCCATACAGTATAATAGATAGGCAGGGTTATAGGGCCACACAGTATATATAGACAGGGGGGGTTATAGGCCCACAGATATAGGAAGGCAGGGTTATAGTGGCCATAAGGAAATACACTACCGGCCCACTTTATTAGGTTTACCCTGTCCCAAATGCTCGTTAACACTTAATTTCTAATCGCCAATAATGGCCCCCAACTCAGTGCATTGGGGCCTGTAAAAATTGGTCAAACAATTCTCAGTTAAACCCGAGCATCAGTATGGGGAAAAAAGGGTGATTTGGTCCCTTTTGAACGTGGCGGGTTGTTGGTCCCAAAAAGGGGGGGATGATTATTTCGAAACTGCTGATCCCTGGGATTTTCCGCCAACCATCTTGGGGTTTTACAGAGAATGGTGGGAAAAAAAAAAAAAAAAAACCCATGAGCGGCAGTCCTGTGGCGGAAATGCCTTTTTGATGCCGAGGTAAAGGAGAAGGGGCGACTGGTTCGGCGATAAAAAGGGAACGTGACTAAAAATAGCCACCCCTTACAAACAAGGGAGGCAGAAGAGCTTCTGAACGCACATCGGCGAACTTTGAGGCGATGGGCTACAGCAGCAGAAGACCACACCCGGGGGGCCCTCCTTTCAGTAAGAACAGGAAATGAGGGTCCAATTTGCCCAAGCTCATCGAAATTGGAAGTAGAAGATTGGAAAAAAAACTTGCCTGGGCTGATGGCTCGATTTCTGCTGCGACATTCGGTGGTAGGGTCAGAAATTTTTCGTCAAAACATGAAAGCTTGGGTCCACCTGCCCGTATAAGGTTTTTGGCTGGGGTTGGTGGTGTCAAAGGGTGGGGAATTTTCTTGGACTCTTTTGGGGCCCCTGGACCAAATTTAGCACGTTGCAACACCTTGGGAATCTATGCCAGAAAAATTGAGGGGGTTCTGAAGGGAAAAGGGGGGCCCAACCCCTTACTGCATGGTGTACCTAATAAAGTGGCGGTGAGGAGATAGGCAGGAAAGGGGTTTAAGTGGCCATACATAAAATAGATAGGGGGCAGGGTTATAGTGGCCCTACAGTTATATAGATAGGCAGACGGGGTTTTAGTGGCATACATATATTAGATAGGCAATGTTATAGTGGCCCTACATATATATAGATAAGCAGGGGGTTTTAGTGGCCATACAGTATATTAGATAGGCAGGCAGGGTTTTTGTGGCCCTCGTATAATTTTGATGGCAGGCAGGGGTTTTTTTTGGCCCTACGTATTATAATAGGCAGGCAGGGTTTTAGTGACCAAAAAGTATATATAGATGGCGGGTTTTTAGGTGTCACCACCCCCCCCCCCAACCCCACCGGGGGGCATTAAGCAAAGGATGTATAAAATAAGGGGAGACTGAACATCGAAGCACAGTAGAGGGGGAGGGGAACGTGGGGAACTGAAGAGACAGTCACACCCGACTGTCTCACTGCCCACGAAGCTGCAGCCCCCGCCCCCCACCTCCGTCCCCGAAAGTTTCCTTGGGACCGAGGGCAAAAAAATCTAACAACAGCGCCCCCCGGCCGGAGAAAGAACGTACTAGGTTTAGCAGACAAAAAGCTGCCTTTTCAGGGCCCGAGTTTTGGGGCCGGACGGGCCCCCTATGGGGGGTCCCGTGGCAGCTGCTTTGTCTGCTACCCCGGTAGTTCCGCCCCTGGGGTTAGTGCCATTGCACCAGAGCACCCCCCTTTTTCCCTTTATGGTGTGCATGACTTACATCTACTATACTGTTCTATTGAGTGGCACGTTTTAAGTCTGAGACAGAAAAAAAGGTGCAAAAACGAAAACTGAGTGTAAAATACTGGTTGGATTCTGATTAGAATCCGATGAGTATTTTGTCCTCTGCCGTGTGGATGAAGCCTTACCTAGAAAGAAATGCAGCTGGGGTCCCCCGGCAGTGGAAAATACCCAAAAAACAGGACAAAAACTAGTACGAAAATCGAGTATAAAATTCTGGTTGGATTCTGATTAGAATCCGTTTAGTATTTTGTCGTCAGCCGCGTGGGCGTAGGCTTACCAAGTAAAGAAACTTTTAGGTTATGTTCACACGGCGTACTTTCGGTGCACATTTCGCTGTGGATTTGCGCTAATACAGGTGAGTTGCGTGTGGAAATTACGGTAATACATAGTTCTCATAAAGAACTATGGATCACGCCTCCTCTCCCAGCTCATGCAATCCGATCGTATTGTACGCGCAGAGAGATAAGTGACATGTCACTTATTCGCGCCGCTTTCGTGCCGTGAGTAATGCATGTCTATGGGCCCTCCAGTGCCGCGGGTATCAGCGCGACCTCCCGAGACGCACAATGCACTGTATGCGCCGCAATACATCGTGTGAACATAGCCTTAGGGGGAGTTCACACTGCGTATTTTAGCCTGTATTTTTGCTTGTATTTCGCACCGAACTACGCCCAAAGAAATGTTCAAGTCCACTTCTCATAGACTACAATTTAAAATACGAACCATCATTTAGACGACACGTATTTCACTCGTATTTTTGTGCGCACCTGAATAGAATTTACGTAAATTCTTTCAGGCGTATATGCGCCGTCAACGAATGAGGTATAAGCAGGTACATATCCGCCCCGGGCCACGTTGTTGTAGAAATGACGCACTTTCAGGACTAACCAATATAGAATGGGAAGCAAAAATTACCTAAAAAAGTTACTTTATTTCTGAAACATATCCATTAAAATATGTAACTTAGTAGTGTTTACAATGAGCTACTTGGTTCCATTTAAGTCCGTAGTCGGCCCAGTGGGAGAGCGGGATCCAGAATCCATGTATGGCGGCCCCCGGCGTGTCCACGTGTGCTGACGCCAATAGGGGAGAAACAGACAGGAAAAGGCTGGGAAATCGTGTGACGTTTCGGGGTAGTCCTGCCCCTTCTTAAAAACACGTAATTTCCTTGGATAACTTCCCTTTATACTCAAAGTCGTGATGGATGCCATGGAAACCAAATAAAACAGGTTTACTATAAAATAAAACCAAAATTATAAAAAGACACGTAGGTTAGATTTTCATTCATCCCTAAGGGAGCTAAAGTGTTCATTTGAATATCCAGAAGGGATTCTCTCTGGAGCAGGCTTATTTCTAAGTTCTTATTATTTCTGCGCTGTCACTTCCTCTAAAACGCCCCATTTAAGTCTGATACCGTGTGTTTATATTCTAAGAAGTGTTTGGGACAGTTGTTTCTCCAAATTTTTTTCTTTTTAAACATTGACTGATTCAACATGGGATAGGCTATTCCGTATGGAGGATTTGTGTTCTGTAATACGTGTTTTTATTTGCCGCGTGGTTTGGCCCACAAGCCCTTACCACATGGGCATTTAAGGAAGTATACCACCCCTTTTGAATTACAGGAAAAGATTTCCTTTATGGAAAAATTTTGTACCCTTTTGTAGGATGTAAAAATATGGGGTCCCTTAAATTATTGCGCTGCAATTGCAGCAATTAAAGGCCGGTAATGTGCCTTTGTGTTTTACTTTGTTTTGTGTTTTCCTAAGATTTTATTTTTATTCAGCTGTGAAGAAACAATTGTATTTCCCACAGTACGTCCCTTTCTGTAAACAAATTTGGGATATGTGTAAATAATTTACCTTTATTTGGCATCTTTTGAAAGTAGATACCAATATTTTTTGATGGAATTCCGTATTAAACCACTATGTGTATCAATACGTGCTAAGGAACATAGCCTCTCATCTCTATCAACTTTCTTTTTTGGGTTTTAAGTAGATCGTTCCAATTAAGTAGCCTAACCTCTTCTGCCAACTTCTCCAATTCTTCTCTCTTATAGCCCCTGGCTATGAATTTCCGTTAAGGATTTTTTCTTGTTCATAATAGAGCCTATCTTCTGAGCAAATTCTCTGGCTCTAATCAACTGTCCTTTGGGGATTCCTGCGAATCATTGTGGGGCATGCTGACTAGATCTATGAAGAACATTATTTTTATCCATCGGTTTTTTATAGAGTGGTATTTATCCCCGAAGGACTCTTTTTGATTTCTACGTCTAAGTCCCTTGGATCTTATTTTTATCTATGATAGAAGTGAACTGTATAAGTGGATGCATTTGATTTAAAGAGGCAATAAACTCAGTGAGTTTTTCTATAGAGCCTTTCAGATAAACAAAAACGTCATCGACGTATCTCAACCAGGTGTATACATTGTGAAAGTCCTGTCTGGAATATACATATTTCTTTTCATAGGCTATCATAAAGATGTTGGCTATGCTAGGCGCAGCCGGTGAGCCCATCGAAACTCCTTGCAATTGGAGAAAAAGATCGTTGCCAAACTTGAAATTAATTCTTAGTAAGTATTAATTCAAGAAGAGTCATAATAAAATTGATTTGCCATTAGACAAGCTGGCGTCATTCATAAGCGTCTCTCTGATTATCTCAAATTGCTTCTTGTTTTAGGAATGTTGGTGAAAAGGGACTTTATATCCATAGTACAGAACAACATATTCTCATCTATTTGAGCTTTTCAATTTCTCTTAAGAAGTCCCCAGTATCACTAAGGGTGTGTAAATCTTTCTTGATATATTTCTGTAGAAAGAAATTTCTACATAGAGGGCCCAATGGTTCCAAAATAGAACCTGTGCGGATACGATGGGCCGGTCTGGGGGTTTTTCTCGGTTGTTTTGTGTTCCTTTGGCACCAGATATAACGTAGGAACCCGGGGATGCACAAATAGAAGCGAGGATTTTTCTTTAGGAGTAATAACACCTATTTCCACTGCCTCCACTAAGATACCTCTATTATACGCTGTAATTTCTTGTGTTGGATCTTGGTCTAGTCTCCTGTAACTATTTGGGTCTTTAAAATTGAAGTGAGCCTCCTGTATGTAAATCGAGCCTGTCTTGCACCACTACGCCCCCCCCTTGTCAGCTTTTTTGATAAACAAATTTTTTCATTGTTTTTTAATTCATGTAATGCTTTTCTCTCCTGTATAGTAACATTCTGTGTTTTATGTATTTTAACAGTATCCCATTTATCTAAAACATCTGATAACACTAACTGTTGGAACAACTCCAACGCTGGAGTAGAAATCTCAGGGTCAAACTGACTACGTGATTTTAACTTACTTAGGACATAATCTGCTTGTTTAGAGGTGTTATGCCCCAAAAACATTTTTAATCTTATTGCTCTACACAGGCGAAAAAAGTCATATTAAATTGAAAGGGGTTATAGAAAACGGCGGTACAAAGTTAAGCCCTTTGTTCTTATAGAAGAACGCCAAAAAAAAAAAGATATGGGCAAAAAGATCCAGAAGAAAAATACCAAATGTGTGAGCGCAACCTCAGGTTCGGAGGAAAACTGGATCAAATTAACGCCCCACAAATGAGAACTGTTCCCAAAAAAGGATAATCCCCGCAATTTTTTAGGAATACAAACAAAGTCCAGCGATACGGATCCTGGAGAAGCCTCTGGTGTCGACCTGAAAAGAAATACACGTACAGGAGGGAAACACCCGCCAAAGAAGAAATAAATGAAAAGCGGTTCTAAAAATTTCTTCCCAAGAAACTGTCTAAAAACCCAGCATTCTATAATGAACAAAGGGTTTAACTTTTTACCGTCCGCTTCTATAACCCCGTTTCAATTTAATATTGACTTTTTTCGCCATTGTAGAGCAAAATTTGATTAAAAATTTTTTTTGGACATAACAACCTCTAAACCCAAACAGATTATGTCCTAAATAAGTTAAAATCACGTAGTCAGTTTGACCCTGAGATTTCTACTCCGTCGTTGGAGTTGTTCCAACAGTTAGTGTTATCAGATGTTTTAGATAAATTTGGGGTACTGTTAAAATACATAAAACACAGAATGTTACTATACAGGAGAGAAAAGCATTACATGAATTAAAAAACAATGAAAAAATTGTTATCAAAAAAGCTGACAAGGGGGGAGCGGTAGTGGTGCAAGACAGGCTCGATTACATACAGGAGGCAATAGTGTACAGGAGACTAGACCAAGATCCAACACAAGAATTACAGCGTATAATAGAGGATATCTTAGTTTGGGGGCAGTGGAAATAGGTGTTATTACTCCTAAAGAAAAATCCTCGCTTTTATTGTGTGCATCCCGGGTTCTACGTTATATCTGGTGCCAAAGGTACACAAAACAACCGGAGGAAACCACCAACCGGCCCATCGTATCCGGCACAGGTTCTATTTGGGAACCATTGGCCATCTATGTAGATTGCTTTCTACAAAAAATATATCAAGAAAGATTTTACACACCTTAGTGATACTGGGCACTTCTCAAGAGAAATTGAAAAGCTCAGAATAGATGAGAATATGTTGTTCTGTACTATGGATATTTAAAATCACTTTTCACCAACATTCCTAATCAAGAAAACAATTGAGATAATCAGAGAGACGTTATGAAATGACGCCAGCTTGTCTAATGCGCAAATCAATTTTTTTATGACTCTTCTTGAAATTTAAAACTTACTAAGAATTATTTCAAGTTTGGCAACGAAACTTTTTCTCCAATTGCAAGGAGTTTTTGATGGGCTCACCCGGGTGCGCCTAGCATAGCCAACATCTTTATGATAGCCTTATGAAAAGAAATATGTATATTCCAGACAGGACTTTCACAATGTTACACCTGGTTGAGATCGTCGATGACGTTTTTGTTATCTGGAAAGGCTCTATAGAAAAATCACTGAGTTTATTGCCTCTTATAAATCAAATGCATTCCGCTTTATACAGTTCACTTCTATCATAGATAAAATAAGATCCAGTACTTAGACGTAGAAATCAAAAAGAGTCCTTCGGGGATAAATACCACTCTATATAAAAAACCGATGGATAAAAATAATGTTCTTCATAGATCTAGTCAGCATGCACCACCCAAATTTTTCACAGGAATCCCCAAAGGACAGTTGATTAGAGCCAGGAGAATTTGCTCAGAAGATAGGCTCTATTATGAACAAGAAAAAATCCTTATCGAGAAATTCATAGCCAGGGGCTATAAGAGAGAAGAATTGGAGAAGTTGGCAGAAGAGGTTAGGCTACTTAACAGGAACGATCTACTTAAACCTAGAAAGAAAGTTGATAGAGATGAGAGGCTTATGTTCCTTAGCACGTTTGATACACATAGTGGTTTAATACGGAATTCCATCAAAAAATATTGGTATCTACTTTCAAAAGATGCCAAATATGGTAAATTATTTACACATATTCCAAGATTTGTTTACAGAAAGGGACGTACTGTGGGAAATACAATTGTTTCTTCACAGCTGAATTTAAAAATAAAATCTTAGGGAAAAAACAGAAAAAAAAAGTAAACACAAAGGCACATTACGTCCTTAATTGCTGCAATTGCAGCGCAATAATCAAGGGACCCCATATTTCACATCCTACAAAAGGGTACAAAATTTTCCATAAAGGAGTCTTTTCCTGTAATTCAAAAGGGGTGGTATATTTCCTTAAATGCCCATATGGTAAGGGCTATGTGGGCCAAACCACACGGCAAAAAAAAACACGTATTACAGACACAAATCCTCCATACGGAATGCCTATCCCATGTTGAATCAGTCAATGTTGAAAAAGAAAAAAATTTGGAGAAACAACTGTGGCCAAACACTTCTTAGAATATAAACCACGGTATCAGATCTTAAATGGTGCGTTTTAGAGGAAGTGACAGCGCAGAATAATAAGAACTTAGAAATAAGCCTGCTCCAGAGAGAATCGTTCTGGATATTCAAAATGAACACTTTAGCTCCCTTAGGTATGAATGAAAATCTTAACCTACGTGTCTTTTTATAATTAGGTTTTATCTATATGTAACCTGTTTTATGGTTTCCATGGCATCCATCACGACTTTGAGTATAAAGGGAAGTTATTCCAAGGAAATTACGTGTTTGAAGAAGGGGCAGGACTAGCCCCGAAACGTCACACGATTTCCCAGCCTTTTCCTGTCTGTTTCTCCCCTATTGGCGTCAGCACACGTGGACACGCCGGGAGCTCGCCATACATGGATTCTGGATCCTGCTCTCCCACTGCCGACTACGGACTTAAATGGAACGCAAGTAGCTCATTGTAGCACTACTAGTTACATATTTTAATGGATATGTTTCAGAAATAAAGTAACTTTTTTAGGTAATTTTTGCTTGCCATTCTATATTGGTTGGTACATGTTCTGGGATTAGGGAGATCCCTTTATAGCAAGCATATAGCAGTGTTGGAGAGCTATAACTTTTTGATATATATGCCTATCTTTTTATATATGGACTGCACTTTCAGGACTGTAATTTCTATAACGCAATGAACGCGATTTAGTTTTTGTAGATGCCGCGTTAAAGGGGTTGTCTCACTACATTGATTCATCTTACTTCAGTCCTGTTTTCTTGGTTTTATTTTGAATTCAGGGGCGTGTTTACTGGCTTCTACTAGGCTGCAGTAGAAGCCAGGTCTGTAGCTATAGCAACCAGTGCTGGCAGCCTATCAGGAGTGATGGAACAGGTCTGTAGCTATAGTGACCTGAGGAGCTGATGCAGCCCATACAAGAGGGGATATCTCGGAATAGGTAGGACACTGTTAACCCCTTACCGACCTTTGACGTAGGAGTACATCATAGCGCAGGTAAGCCGCTTTGAAACGGGATCGCGGCGTGATCCCCCTTCACAGCCGCCGGGTGTTGGCGGCTAATTGCAGCTAACACCCGGCGGTTTCAGTGCAGACGGGCGGCGTCACCCGCCTGCGCTGTTTAACTCCATCAGGCGCCGCGGCTAAGATGGCCGCGGCATCTGAATGACTGAAAAGCGGTGCCGCGCACCGCTTTTCAGCCTGATCGGGACATCAGCGGTGAGATCGCTGAGTCCCGACGGGCTAACATGGCAGCGCAGAGCCCTGTGAAGGCTCTGATCGCTGCCATGTTCATGTTTGCCCCACTTCCGTCCGCAGACAGGAAGTGGGGAAACCGCCATCTTTGTACACCCTAATGCATTGCAAAGGCAATGCATTAGGCTGTATTAACTATCGCGCCCCCTAGTGGTCAAGCACCATAGTGGGACTAAATGTTAAAGTAAAAATAAAGTTTTAAAGTACAAAAAAAAGTATTAAAAGTTCAAATCACCCCCTTTCACCATTTTACAAATTAAAACAATAAAATAATAAAAAAGTTACACATATTTGGTATCGCCACGTCCGAAAAAGTCAGATCTATAAAAATATAATATAATGTATCCCGAACGCTGAACACCGTAGAAGAAAAAAAATTCCAAACGGCAAAATTGCGTTTTTTTGGTCATTTCACGTCACATAAAAATTGGAATAAAAGTAATCAAAAAAGTCACATCCACTAGCATTAAAAAGTACACATCTGCCCGCAAAAAATGCCGCCTCACTGACGTCTGTGTTAGTACAAAAAAGTTATTGGTCGCACAAAATGGCGCCGCAGCGCAAATTTCAAGAATAGAAAATGTTTGGCATTTTTTTACGGTACCAAAACATAACGGAAACCCTACATGTTTGGTATTGACGGATGCATATCAATACAGATAACACATCATTTTTACCGAAGAATAAACTCCGTAAAAAACAAACCTCCGGCAAACATGGCGCAAGTACGTTTTTTTTTTTGCACATTTTGCCCCACTTAGAATTTTTTTTGCCGTTCCCTAGTATATTCTATAGTAATATGAATATCACCACTAGAAAGTACAACTTGTCCCATAAAATAAAAGCCCTCATGTGTCTATGTAGGTGGAAAAATAAAAAAGTTATGGCTTTCAGAAGGCAAAGAGCAAAAAAATTTAGAGCCATATTATTATGACTATCCGTCAGGAAGGGGTTAATGGACACGTATTGCAAAGTGACTTGTTTTTACAAGATCTTTAACATAAAAAGCAAACTTTGTAGTGAGACAGCCCCTTTAAGTAGGCTTTAACTGTAGAATGACAGGAAAGTTCTAGAATTTGGTATGTTGAGTTGTTACTGTTCAGTCACCTGTCCCATCAAGTAAATGTTAACATTCTATCTTTGACCATATAAGGGCAGCCCAGCTCGCGCCGGGCATCAAAAAATTACATGAAACTCATGGTTGTTCCTCTCCACGGAAATCTTTAGTAAAAGGCGAAAGATTTATTCGATCTGAAGAGAAACCAGAGTATAACCGAACACTGCCGCAGCCCCGGGGCCGGCCGTCACGCCGCCCCCGGTCACATCACGGCGACCGCGCCCGATATTGTTCTCCATAGACTCCGCTTCCTGCCAGTCTCATTCCCGCGCTTCAATGTGATAAAAAAAACGATCTTATTTACTATAAAAACACCGGAGACGCAGCAACAACGCGGTGCATTGTGGGACATGCAAATTAGCCTCCAGTGGGCGGAGTCACGACACGGGAACCAGAGAGAGAGAGTGAAGCGGTCAGGAAAGCGGGTAAATTAACTGGTTAAACAAAATAGGACATTTTTACATTAAAAAAAAAAAAGTTTGCTATATTTATGTCGTTTATTATAATACAGTTCGTTATAATAAACACAAGGACTGGTCGCCTAGGAAACCACTCACGATACACAGCGTGCGCAGACGCAGGCTATTTTTTTTTTTTTTTTTTATTTCTTTACGAGGCTGCGCATGAGCAACAGATGCGGGGGCTAGAAAACTACGTTTCCCAGCGTTCATAGCGGTCGGGTTAAAGGGAAAGCGAGGCGGCCAGTGTAAAGTCCGTCCAGTGATCCGGGAACTGTGAGTATGCGCTCTGGGGGCTGCGAGGGGACAGATTTTGCGCGCAATTGTGCATGAGCCCCGTCTATAGTGATGTCTTAGTACCATAGTATATACAGATGTGGCTTGTTTTGTTAATGTGGCTTTGGAAGGAGAGTGCAGTCATAGTATATGGGGGGCACATACTTAAAGGGGAACTCTATTCAACCTAAGATAGAGAACTTTAACCCCTGTGACATTACTACCAGCCCTGGCTGCGTCCCTGATTGGGGCATTCTTGGTCAATAGTGTCACCTTCTGCCCTAATAGAGGGTATGGGTGTCATCAAGGATTATAACTCCTCTCTATCAGCAGAAGGAAGAGTCTCTATCACCTGTTCTGAATTCCAATACTTGGCCTTTATTTGATTGCAAAATTGCCATGCAACACCAGCTTATAGTAAACGCACACAGGATGGATTTTCTGCAGATTTTACTGAAGATTTTCCTACATTGACTTTAATGCTCCAAGGCAAAATCCACATAAAAGATTGATTTGCAAAGTTTCCTTTCTCCCAGTGAACGCAGTGTCAAAAATTCTGCAGTAAAATCCGCAGCAGATTTGTCCTGCATGCGTTCAGCCTGAGGCTGGTGTCACACGTTGCTTATTGCATTTGTTTTCTCCATAGACCTCTGTTATTTTTTGTTTTTCTGCACTAAAATGTGTGCAGTGTGGGGTTTTTTTTCCTTTCTTTTTTTTATGTCTTTTTGTGCCATTTTTTTTCCACCATTAGAAATTATATGATGGGTCACATGATTTGTGATTGGGGGAGAAGTCCATCCCAAAAAACCTGCATCGAAATATGCATCTATCAAATCACACAACTGAGGGCACAAAATGCATCGAAAACTGCATTTAAACAAAAGGAAAAAAATTGGATGCATTTTTTTTAGGTGGAAAACACTGCGGCACATTAGCATGATGGAGGCCGGAAAGGGACACAACCATCATAAAAAAAATATATATATAATTTTCTTTTTTTTTGCATATTGACAAGCAATATGTGACTTTTAAATGGATAATTTTTTAAAATTTTTTCTATATGATTTTTTTTAAAGTTACCTCCTGTACATCTCTGACTCCCTCTGTGAGCTCCAATAGCACAAAAGTGAGAGGGTTGCTTAATGGGCCGGCAATGGCTTGTGAGGTGTAAGTTTTATCATCAATAGCCTGATGGAAGTGTGAAGAAACCCCCCCTCCCCAGTGCAGATAAAGTTTACTCTATTTTCCTTTCATGTGTAGCTGTTGTCATAGCACTGTCTGTCTAGTCTAATTTGATCTATCCCTGTCGAGCAAACAATAGAGCGATCATTGTCATTACCTGCTATTTGTAATGAGTCTATATAGAGATCAGCGGCAGCTGAAGTAAAGTGAGATTAGTCTGCCCTGCTATTCAGAAGTATAATCTTACAGCTAGAGAAGGACAATTCTGTCATATATTCATCACTTCATGCACTTTGGCACCCACAGGCACTTACCTGTATATAGTTGTACTGTCTGGGTGGCAGGTTCATCCACTTTATGTATACTACCCCATATTTATGTAACATGGCCGGACCATTGTAAACCAGGCACTTCTTACCTTTCGTCTCACCCACACACCCTAATACACGGGTGTCAAACTGCGGCCCTCCAGGTGTTGGGAAACTACAACTCCCATCATGCATTTGTATAATCTATATCAGGGGGCATGATGGGAGTTTTAGTTTCCCAACAGCTGGGGGGGGCCGCAGTTTGATACGCCTGCCCTAATAGATTGTAAGCTCTTGCGAGCAGGGCCCTCACACCTTGTGTCTTATTTGTAAGTAGCTTTTTTTTATAATGTAATGTCTGGTTTGTCTGTAATTATGCCCTCTATATTGTAAAGTGCTGCGGAATCTGTTGGCGCTATATAAATAAAGATGATTATTATTATTCTCTATGTAAGTTTTAATTGCTTAGGGAAAAAAAATTGGCAAAAATTCTAAAAAAAAAAAAAAAAAAAGTTTTCTTCAAAAAATTCCCAAAATGCTCCTTTTTTTATTTTATTTTTTTTTATAGAATTGTCCCTTTAAATTGCAGAACAGGACAGTGTGAAGGATTCAGCGCTCACTTTTACCATCTTGTCATTCTCAGCAATCTACCTCTTGAAGACGCACAATGTCTGAGCTGCCGACTACAGACCTGCCTCCTGCGGACGTTGATGGTGATGACTGTCTCCCATCCTACAACTACCTCTACAGCCCCACTCTGCTCCAGTAAGGGCGGTACCCTCTTACCTATGTAGCTGCACCTCGCCCATGCAGTCCACTCATCCTGGCTCCTTGTGACATCGCAGTCTGCAGGATAGATCAGGAAATTACTCCCATTGCAATTAAGTACGAGGGTGAATGAACATAGGTTGGATTTTTTCCATTTATTTGTAGGCTTCATCTCATGTTTGTTGAAAAATATTCTGTAACCTGTACCTTAACCTCTAATTTGGGGTTAGGGTTGGAGTTTCTCTTTGAGTTGGGGATAGGGCTGTAGTTACAGTTAGGGTTGGACTTAAAGGGGTTGTCTCACTACAAGGATTGCTGCTTTTTATGTTAAAGATCTTGCAAAAACAAGTCACTTTGCAATATGTGTACATTAGCAGTGTCCTACCTATTCCTAGATATCTCCTTGTATGGGCTCAGCCCCTCTAGCTCCCCTCCAGGGAGCTGGGCTATAGCTACAGACCTGTTTGATCTCTCCCGATAGGCTGCCAGCACTGGTTGCTATAGCTACAGACCAGTCTTCTACTGCAGCCTAGTAGAAGCCAGTGAACACGCCCCTGAATTCAAAGTGAAATCAAGAAAACAGGACTGAGGTGAGATGAATCAATGCAATGAGACAACCCCTTTAAAGTTGGTTGGCGTTACGGTTTGGGGATTATGGCTAGAGTTGAAGTTAGGATTGGGGTGGAGTTGGCGTTAGGGTTGGGGATTGGATTTAGGGTTTGTGGATTAGAGTTAGGGTTGGAATTCCGTTTGAGTTGAGTTTGGAGTTACAGTTGGGTTTTGAGTTGGGATTAGGGTTTTACACAGAGTAAGGCCGTGTTCACACGGATTATTCCCGACGGTTTTGTGCGCCGTTTTGAGCCCAAAAATCCGCCGTGAAAAAGGGGGGGGGCGGGGCCGGAGCAGGGCGGGGCGCCGTTCCCGGGCCCCATGACAATGCATTTTTTTAGGGCGCGTCCGGCCCCCGAAAATAATGGCATTCATTTTTCCCCCCCCCACGCCATTCCGAGCGGGAGGAGCGGGGAACCCACTGTTCTCTATGGAGCGGGATTACCGAAATGACAGGGAGGTTTGGGCCGTCTGAAGCGCAAATCCGGCGCGGAGTACGGCGCCAATCGTGCCCAAATAGCCGTGGTGAACGAGGCCAAAGGGTTTAAAGGGTTGGAGTTACAGTTGATTGGATTCAGGGTTTGAGGATTAGGGATGCAATTAGGGTTAGCGTTGGAGTTAGGATTAGGTTTTTTTTTGGGGTTGCGGTTACAGATGGTTCGATTTGGGGATTACAGTTAGGGTTGAAGTTAGGATTAGGGTTAGAGTTGCAGTGGGGTAGGATTTAGGGTTTAGCGATTATGGTTGGGATGAGGATATGGTTTAAATTGGGGCTGGATTTAGGGTTAGGATCAGAGTTTTTCTTTAAATTGGGGTTAAGGTTATAGCTGAAGTTACAGTTTTTTGGAATTTGAGGATTAGGGTTGAAGTTAGGATTGGGGTTACAGTTGGATTTTGGGGTTAAAGTGGGGAATACGATTGTTGGCTTTCACTAAATTGGGATTAAGGTTGGAGTTCTAGTTGGAATTGGATTTAGGGTTAACCCTAGAAGCGTGCAATTTGGAGGCATTCGGTTGCTCTGGCTGCTTTCCAGAGGTTAGAAAACACTTGCAGATTTTTTTCCCCATAGACTCTGATAGGATTTAGATTTGGGTCGTCCCAAAGCCTGAATATTTTGACCAGCTCAGCTGAACTGCTGTTTAACCGAACAGAAACCTTTTTGAGCAGCGCTACTATAATACAGTGTACAGGCCGTCCCCTGTACACGGGATAGGGACTGTCGGTTTGTTCTTAAATTGAATTTGTATGTAAACCGGAACAGATATATTGATTACATGTAACTCCTGCACAAAAGGTTTCTTTTTTTTTAGTTTTGGATAGTGCAGGGAAGGGTTTTATATTTATTTTGCTGTCTGTGCCCCTGTTATGAAGATTTCACCTCATGTGCTGCTGTGGCATGCTGGAACTTGTCATTCCACAGCTACTATCTGCTGTGTAACATGGAACTACAAGTGCCAGCATGCCCCATATGTCTCCGTTTGTAAGTAGGGGACAGATGTAAGTCGGAACGGTGTAAGTCGGGGACTGCCTGTATCCTGAATTGTGTTTCTGAACAATCCGGTATTGGCAGCATAATACTTGTAATACAGTGTAAGTGTCAGTATGTAAAGGAGCCAAAGGTCTTCACCCTGAAAACAACTCCCCTGTAGCCTGTTTCGGGCATTGGTGTGGTAACATTCTGGGTTTTTTTTAGGGGCAGAGTGGCCTTTATCACCGGAGGGGGCTCTGGAATTGGATTTCGCATTGCTGAAATATTCATGAGGTATAAGTCCTGTCCTTGTATCTGTCGCCCTGTAACCTCCTCTTCTGAACTTCTTGGAATACATTTGTGACTATCCCTTCTTCTCAGGCACGGCTGCGACACCGTCATTGTCAGCAGGAACCTACAGAGAGTGACCGAGGTAATGCTATATGACACAGAGAGAATCCTGCTTACCTGCCCACACACAATGATTGATTGCTATCCCTGTATTAGTGTGTGAACAGAACAAGGTGTTAATCACTGTATGTGGGCAGGGTAAGTAGGAGCTTCACTTTCCTTTTTTACAAATCCTGTCAGGATTTACTCTGCTTTTTACTGCTGCTCAAAATAATATAACCCATAAATCCCGAGCTCAGCGCACACCCTCATAACATGAAAACCCTATATATCGCAGAACATCAGCTCCTCTCCACTAACATATAACCCTAAATAATCACAGACTCAAGCTTCTCTCCTATCATAAAACCCTATATAACATAGCTCAGCTTCTCTCCTCGATCATATAAACCTATATAACACAGAGCTACAGCGCCTCTCCTATCATATAACCCTATAATATCAGAGCCTCAGCTTCTCTCCTCATCATATAACCATATATCAACAGAGCTCAGCTCCTCTCCTCTCTTATATAACCCTATATATCACAGAGCTCAGCTTCTCTCCTCTATCATATAACCCTATATATCACAGAGCTCAAAAAGCCCCCGCCTCTTCCCTCTATCATATAACCCATATATCACAGAGCTCAGCTTCTCATCCCTATCAATATAACCCTATTTAACACAGAGCTCAGCTCTCTCCTCAATCCTATAACCCTATATATCACAGACTCAGCTTCCACTCAATCATAAAACCATATATATCACAGAGCTCTGCTTCTCCCCTCAATCAAACTAACCCTATATATCACAGCGCTCCAGCTTCTCTCCTCAATCATATAACCCTATATACTCAATCACAGATCTTCAGCTTCTCTCCTCAAATCATATTAACCCTAGTAATCACAGAAGCTCAGCTCTCTCCAATCATATAACCCTATATATCAGAGCACAGCTTCTCTCCCTCCGATCATAAAACCCTAATATCACAGAGCTCAGCTTCTCTCCTCTATCATAACCCTATATATCACAGAGCTCAGCTCCTCTCCACTATCAAATAAAACAATATATCACAGAGCTCAGCATCTCTCCTCTATTATATAACCCTATATATCACAGAGCTCAGCTTCTCTCCTCTATCATAAAAACCCTATATATCACAGAGCTCAGCCTCTCTCCCACTATCATTAACCCTATATACACAGAGCTCAGCTTCTCTCCCTCTATCATATAACCCTATATTTTTCACAGAGCTCAGCTCCTCTTCCTCTATCATATAACCCTATAAAACACAGAGCTCAGCTTCTCTCCCTCTATCATATAATCCTATTTTATCACAGAGCTAAGCTTCTCTCCTCTATCATATAACCCTATATATCACAGAGCTCAGCTCCTCTCATCTATTATATAACCCTATATATCACAGAGCTCAGCTCCTCTCATCTATCATATAACCCTATATCACAGAGCTCACAGGGCGGAAGTGATGTAAATAGTATGACGACTTCCGGTACGGAACCCGGGAGTAAGAGAGAGACGTAACAGGAGTTCTGGTGAGTGGTGTATACAATATAGTGTATTTTTTAACAATTGTTTTCTTGACCACATGTAGTAATTAGTGGCGTCTATATTAGATGGAGGTATGAGAGAGTGTGTTATTCCTGATGAAGCACGATAGAGTTGTGCGAAACGCGTAGAATCAAAGGGGTTTATTGTGTTAATTGTGTTTGTTTATATGTGAAAGTTCTTTTTATTAAATTCAGCTTTGAAATCAAAGCATTTTTTTTTGGGTTCCATAATAAAAGGGGAATGATACGGCCCTTTTAGCGCTGAAAGTCCTTTACAAGGTTAACCTTTGGAAATAGTTATATATTCCATTATCACAAGCTCAGCTTCCCCCCTGATATAAAACTCTATTACACAGACCGCTCCTCTCCCTCTATCATAAAACCCTTTTTAAATCACAGAGTCAGCTCTCTCCCTCTAATAAAAACCTATATATCACAGAGCCAGCTTCTCCCCTTCAAAAAACCCCAAAAACCCTAGATATCAGAGCTCATCTTCCCCCTCTTCTTTTAAAACCCTAAAATATCACAGAGCTCAGCTTCTCTCCTCATTCATATAACCCTAAAATCGAGCTCATCTCCCCCCTCTATCATTAACCCATTATCACGAGCCATCTCCCCTCTTATATAACCTATTACACAGAGTCGCTTCTCTCCTCCCCTTTAAACTCTATTTTTCACAGAGCTCACTTCCTCCTCATCATTAACCCTATATACACAGAGCTCACTTTCTCCTCGATATAAAACCCCTATATATCAGAGCTCATTTCCCTCCTCTATCTATAACCCTATATACGGGGCTCAATTCCCTCCTCTACTTTTAAACCCCTAATTCACAGAGCTCATTTTCCCTCCTCTATAAAATTTAACCATATATATCACAGAGCTCGCTTCTTTTTCCCTCATCTATAACCCTAATATCAAGCTCATCTTTTTTTCCTCTATCAAAAAATAAAAACCCTATATATCAGAGCTCATCTTCCCCCCTTATCTTTAAAACCCATAAACACAGAGCTCACTTCCCCCTCATAAAACCCTATATTCACGAGCCAGCTTCTCTCCTCCATAAAAACCCTATATATCCAAGCTCGTTTCCTTCCTCTATCATATAACCCTATATATCACGAGCTCGCTTTTTCTCCTTATCATATAACCTAATAACCAGAGCTCACTCCTCCTCTATCATATAACCCCTATTATAAAGAGCTCACTTCCTCCCTACATTAACCCTATAATCACAAGCCACTCCCCCCCCCCCCCCATCATATAACCCTATTATCCAGAGTCAGCTCCTTTCCCTCTATCAAAATAACCCTTTTTTATCCCCCAAATTTCAGCTCTTCTCCCCTCTATCAATAACCCTATATATCACAGAGCTCACTTCTTCCCCTTCAATAACCTATTATCACAGAGCTCAGTTCTCCTCTTTTATATAACCCTTTTATAATAAAAAAAAACTTTTTTATTTTTATAATACTATTTCTTACCTCTAAAAAAAATTAAAAATTTCTTTTCCCCACATACCAAATATCTTCACTTTTATTCAAGGAAACCGGGCACGCTGTGACAACGTCAAAAACGGGGTTAGCCAAATTTAAAATTTTTTTGCTGGAAATAGCCCGTGTGGAGCCAAGAATTTATTTGTTTTTTTTTACGGGAAAAACCTTAAAGAGGTTTTTATATTTCTTAAATGGTCTTCAGAAAAAGGGGACAGTGAAACAAGCAACTTTGCAATTTGGGTGTTTAGCAAAGCTGTCTTGTTTTCCGTCTCCCTTAACTTCTTTTCTGTAAACACAGTTCCCCAGTGCTGGCGGGTTCCTCCTCCCTTTATGATTGGTGATGGCTCTACTAATTTCATTCTGTCCCCCCCCGGGAATTTTCACGGGAGTGAGCATTCCTGCCTCTCACTCAAAGTAAGGGACCGGCACGATTTCACTCTGCACAGCCAGCAGAAACACAGAGTCACTGCACCTGCTTCTACAATCAGAAAACAGCAGAATTGTGCGTCGGTGCCTAATGCAAACATAGAAGGAGCATTAGGCTGCCTCTCTCCCCCACTCAAAGTAAGGGACCGACAGCAATTTCACTCTGCACAGTCAGAAGAAACACAATAATACTGCAGGGCTTCTACAATCAGAAAACAGCAGAATTGTGCCTCAATGCCTAAATGCAGATCAGTGCTCTGAGTTCATAGAAGATTGTTTAGACTGAATGTAAGCCTGTGGTATGTAAACATACTTACAAAATAAGACTGCATAGGGAAAGGACACAGTGACATGTGGACCTGGGGGAGGGGGAGGAAACTTGGGAGCGAGCATGAACAGTGAAGGGGGGGAATGATGTCATCCCCCTTCAGTTAAGAAACACCTAGCTGGGAGGGGAAGTAACGCCCCTGAATTTGTAGAACTGAGAAGCTGAGAGCACAATGAAACACACGAACTGAAGAAGCGATACATCCCCTTTAAGGTCATAGTCCTTTAGGACCTATTTCTCAAGACTTTTAACATAAGGAAGAAAACAGGGGGCATGTACTGACGTTGAAGAGAAAAAGATAGACAGCACACAGCCAATGATCCTGGAGCTTTTATTTTTGCAGAGGAGAGGAACTAAGCTTTGAAACATGAAATGCTGTTGCTCGGTTGTAACAAGGGGAGGCTACATACAGCAAAGGAAAGGCACAAATTAGTGCATAAATCATAATGGGAAGTTTAATCTAGACTAGGAATGCCAGTTGAGATTTATTTTGCTCCCTGGTAAAACCCTCTAAATACTTTATATAAGAAGATAACCCTAATCCTGATATTAGTAGTCATTTAATTTTAGTCAGTAATGTTCACTAAAGGGGTTTTCTTGTTTAAAAAAGCCCATTTCATTTTCTGACTTCAGAATTCTGAGTTTATAAAGGGGCAACTTCCATCTAGGTACAGGGGTGTCAAACTGCCGGCCCTCCAGCTGTTGGGGGGAAAATCTCTTCCCCAAACCTTTCCCCTGTTGTATTAGATTGATCCCAAATGCATGATGGGGTTGTAGTTTCCCCAACAGCTGGGGGGGTCGGCAGTTTGGGCACCTTTGATCTAAAGGGTCTTCAAAATCTTGGCCAAAATGAATGGAAAGTCTATTTTCACTTTTAAAATATTGATTTTAAAAGTAATGCTTGAAGCAAATCTCCGGTTCTTTTGGGAAAATTTAAAATTAAAAATGGGCAAATTAAAAGTTAAAGTATCCAGTTCATTCCTTTTAAGGCAATTTGTTGTGGATCCCCTAATTCAATATCTTCTCTGGAAAAAATTTTTAACATGACCGCCAGGCTTTCAGGGTACCCCAAAGGCATGTGTGCTTTTGGGGCTGTGATATGCTCTTGGGGTTTGGGAGAATGATGATTTCTTTCAGTTTATCCGGGGGGCCAGGGGTGTGTCTCAGACTACTGAAACACACTGTCCAGGGGGTAATCTGAAAATGTAGAGGCCATGTTAGATGAATTTCAGGGGGAAAAGGAACCAAATGGGCCCAACCCAAAAGAAAGACTAAATGGGAAAATTTATCAGGTTTTTTAATTTTTACATTCCAAGTTATTTTTTTTTTAAATATCAAAGTAGTGTTACCCTTTTAAAATCTTAAGGACCCCAGGGTTTTTTTTTGGCCCCTTTCCGGGCCCAGCCCTATTTTTGAAATCTGACCATGTGGGCCCAATTTATTTTTGGAAAAAACTTTTTTACACTTTCACCCATTTTATGTTTTATTAAGGATTGTTTTCCCCGTGACACATTGTGCTTTAAAGTAGTTTGTTTTTTATCCTACAACCCTTTTTTGTTTGTGAAAAATATCAAAAATTTTATGAAAATTTTTTAAAAAAATTTTCGATTTTGAAAATTGCAAAATTTTTGCGTGCCAAGGGGCAGATAATTATTCCCCCACAAAAAAGTTTTTTAACTAGCAAACTACCCTAGTCCACTATAGGTTTGGCCCTAAATTTTTTTTAAAAGTCTTTTTTTTTTTTTTTTTCGCATTAGAGGGCTTTTTGAAAAATTTTGTAGTAATTTTTCACCCTTTTTAAAAAAATTTGCAATTACATTTTTTAGGGGGGCCATTCCAAATCTGATGTGGCTTTTGGGGGCCCGCATTTTTTTGATACCCCAAAAAAAAAAATTTCCATTAAGAAACTAGAAACCCCCTTTAAAGGGATTTTCAACCCCTAATTTTGGAAAATTTGTTTTAAACCCCCAGATATTTCAAAGAAAATTTAAAAACAAAAAGGGGGGGTGAAATTTCCAAAATTTTATTTTTTTGCAGATTTTCAATTTTATTTCCCTTATTCACTGGAATACGGTAAAAGGACTAGGTAAAAGCAACTTTAAAATCAATTCCCCAGGTCTGCCGTTTTTAGAGATATCCCTTTTGTGGCCCCCAGTGCTTTTTTTGGTCCCAAACCCCGCCCCCGAAAGGAGGGAGCACACTATACTCTGAGGGTCTCCCTTTTCAAACGAAATTTTATTTAGGCGCCCTTTTAGGTTTGGGGGCAAACCCAAGGTGCTTTAAAAATTAATAAACACCCCCAAAAAGATGCATATTGGAAATACACCCCTTAAGAATATACCAGGGGTGCATTGAGTTTTTATGAAACCCCCCCGGTTGGGTTCACAAATTTTTTTTTTGCATAAAGTGTGAAAAATTTCAAATTTTTTTTTTTCCAAAAAATCTGCAATTTTAGTTTTTAAAAAGTTTCATATTTTACAAGGAAAACGTGGAGAAAAAAACCCCTAAAACTTTGTTAAGCAAAAATTTTTCCAAGTTCGGCAAAACCCCACAGTGGGTGTAAACTGCTGGTTTTTTTTGGGGCCTTTGGGGGCCGGGGGTTTTTAGGGACGGGGGCCTATTTGGCTTTTGGAACGAGATTTTGGTGGGGCCATGTTGCAAATTTTCAAAAACCCCAAAAGGGAAGGGGGTGAACAGATGAAACCCTTTCCCGAAGGGGGCCCCCCATTTTTTTATTAAAAACCCCATCAGGGATCTCATCTAGGGTGTATTCTGTATTTTTGGCCCCCGGTGTTTCCCTAGTTTTTTTTTAAACATTTGGGGAATGAAAATGGGGGGAAAAAAAGCCCGTTTTGGTCATTGTTTTTTAGTTTTTAATTTTAAAGCATTTGGCCTTTCAGTGTAAATATGTGTAACTTTACTTTGGGGGTCGGTACAATTTTCAATGATATAGATTTTA
>JAODAL010043932.1:0-33368 GCA_025379985.1 Phyllomedusa bahiana
AAAAAATTTTCCATCAAGTCTACACAAAAGTTTTGGGTGAATTTTATCCAGTGTTATTTATAGATATAGCTTGTCTGTGTTCGCCCGTGGCCCACCCCCCCCCCTGCTCCCACCGCCGTGAATTTACAGTGGTAGATTCTGCTTTAAAATTCTCTAGCTAACTACATAAAATGTTCAAATCCCTAATCTAACTAAATTGGAAGGATCACAGCTAATAGTAGAGGTTTCTCTGTGCAGAAATAGACTAATTTCGCTGAGCTGTTTGGCCACAGGCAGAACGCAGGTCCTATCCCTATGAGACGCTGGAGACACTGAGGTTTAAAAACAGGAACGCTGTTCTATGTAAAACGAGGTCATGTGATTTTTCCAGCCAATCGCAACCTTTACACATCCCAGTCATGACGTCGCACACAAAATCTCACCCTGCTCTATTCTGTAATCTCATTTGCTGGCCGCCAAAATTACAGGAAGCGCCGAAAAAGGCGCGATCTTAATAGATGATGCACAGATTTTAACCTTAATTATTGCATGATCTGGAAATTTCGATCACCATAAAAACCTTGCCGATTTCAACTTTGTCGATAAAAATCGCTCAACACTAGTGCCAACATGTCCAGGGTGGTTGTGAGAGTTTCATTGTAACGTTTGACAGCCTGGTCAGGACATGAGAGGGAGGAGATTGGGGGGCAGTGAGGACTGTATGGTGTCTGTGAGTTCTTGAGTATTAATATAGCGGATATTTCGGAATGTGTGATGAGCAGGTTTGTCCTGAGAAGGCTGAGAATTAGTGATAATGAAGGAGATAAGGTTGTGGTCAGAGAGAGCATAAGGAGAATTATTGAAGTTAGAAATTGAGGAAAGATGACAAGACCAAATCCAGAGAGTTCCCATCCTTGTGGGTTGGAGAGTCAGTAAAACTGTGAGGGGCAAGAGAAGAGGTTAGTGAAAGAAACTGGAGGCAGAAGGAGACATGGGGTCATCAATGAGGATGTTGAAATCCCCCATGATGAGAGTGGGTATTTCAGTAGAGAGGAAGTGTGGGAGCCAGCAGCAAAATGATCCAGAAACTGGCGGGGTGAGCCAGGGGGTCTGTAGACAACTGCGACTCTGATGGAAAATGGCCGAAACGGGTCTTTGGGTGGTGGACCTCAAAAGGAGGGGAAAAGTGAGTGAGGGTTTACAGGGGAATGACCTGGTAGGTGCAATGTGGAGAGAAGTAAGCTGACTCCTCCACCCGGCCTGTTCTCAGGTCTGGGGGTGTGGGTGAAGTGTAGGCCGCCATAGGTGAGGGAAGCAAGGGAAGCGATGTCAGATGGCTGGAGCCATGTTTCAGTGAGGGCCAGCAGGTTGAGGGAGTTGGAGAAAAAACAGGTCATGAACAGCAGTGAGTTTGTTGCAGACGGATCGGACATTCCATAGAGCACACTTAAAAGGGGCAGAAAAAGACGTACAGCGAATAACAAGCATGTTAGCAGGGTTTCTATAGTAATTGTGATCCATGTCATTTATTAGCTCTGTCCCTCTAAGGCTAGGTTCACACGGCTTAAATGCAGGGCGTAATTCTATGGGAGGCAGAGGAGGAGGTGGGATGAGCAGTGAAGGAGGGTGGGCCGGGGTTAGGAGAAATGTCCCCTACAGCAAGAAACAGGAGAATGAAAAGAGACAGCAGATGGTTCAGTGATGAATATGAGTGGTGTTTGTGCAGTAATATGTGAGCTGGAGGTTTGGGGTGGTTGAAAAGGGAAATAGCGTTTTGGGGGTGTGTACATAGGGGAGGGAAGGAGAGAGGAGCTTATGTGGATAAAATTGTCTGAGGGCAAGACAGGGTGGTAAGATAGGAGGCAGATGGCTGCAAGGTAGATAGTAATAGCAAGCATGGTAATTAAGGAGTATGCAACGAAGGGCAGCTACTTACAAAAAGGCGAGAGTCCCAGCTCCCTTATGCTCACTTCTGGCTCAGTTCTGGGATATTTCTGAGGATTGTCACTTGTAATAGTCACTTATAAATATGGCACGTGAAATATGGCCCACAGACCTCGGTCCACAGACCGGAGCTCTGCAACTTATATTCAACTATGATGAGTGTAAATTGAGCATTGATCTCCACAGGTTGCACATATGGCGTGACCACCTTTGCAGGTCTACAACATTACAGTGGAGCCAGGATAACAAAAATTCTAAAACACATTAAGAAGTGATGAGAAATCTATAATGAACTATTTACTTCCAACTGTTGGCAGTAATCTCATAGCACCTCCTTCTAATAATGCTCAAAAGAATAGGGCAGTGAATAGAGCACTTACACTTCTGATCCAAACAAAATTCTAGGACTAGGAAATTGGATGAGAAAAAATAGTCTGAAATCTTACAGTATCTGCTTATCTCCCAACTGTGATCTCTAACATAGGGAACATAGGTCAAAAAGAGAGGTGAGACTATGCACGGTCACAGCTAAAGTAGTGACAGAAGATGAAGAAGATGTCGGTGCGTGACAAACACTCAACAGACTCCAGCCCCGTATTAGGAGTTGCTATGGTGACAGAGCTGGATTCATCCTCGCAAACTAATTACCAACAAAATGTGCATAATATGTCAAAAATCCATGCTATTTGCACACAGCAACCTTATTAGAGCAACATGCAGTTTGGAGTCTCACGAAGATGCAAAATGTCAAATTAAATGATGCAAATTGCCCTTAAAAATATTACATAACAAAGCTGGAGGAAAATATCATGGTTTGCAAAGTTGGTACACAGTGAACTTATCCTAAGGATTGATTGTGAAATGTATTCTATATGTTCTTACTGTCAAATTATTGCACATTAAGGACATGTTGGAGAGTTGGGTTTACAAGTTCAAAAAGTTCGTATTCACATAGGCGTATCATGCCTGAATTTTAATGTCCGTATAATAGCCCCAACACTGTGTCATCAAAGATCTTGGATTGGTTCGGTCTAACTATGCCCTGTGGTGGGGTTTTTAGAATATGAATGTTGCAGCCATAACATAGATGTAGTTTTGTTATTACCAGAAGGGGTCTTAGTGTGTACGTAAAGGGAATTCTTAACATGTAGATCCTAATCTCCAACATACATGTACATAAAGTTGACAGTGCAGCACTATGTAGACTGTGTGACATGTTAGAAAAGAGGCGTCACCACACCAGTTTTAAGGCGCATTAAATGAGTGCATAGTGCGCCTGAATGTATGAACCAGTCATAAATCTGATGTGTAGTATATTTTGCATAGCATAGCATATTTTAGGCACATAACTTAGGCGCATAACTTATTTTAGGTGCTTTGCTAGCATACTTTAGGCGCATAACTTAAGAATATTCAAATATGTTGTGCCTGGTGCAAACTGCGCCCAGTTTTGGCGAACGACTGTTCATAAATGTATTGAATAGGGTTACAACAGTTCTTTGGTGCAAAATATACCACAAAAAGGTGAACCCCAATTCTGACATGTCTTCCTAAGTGTTGACATGTTTTGACAAGACTTGGAGCTATCTGGGAACGTTGACCCTTTTTTGGAACAATGTAAAAGTTTAAAGGCAACATGTCAGTTTTCAGATGCTCCATTTTTTTGGCATATTTTGTGCTAAAAAACAGTTGTAGCCCTATTCTATATATGAATGAACAGTCATACACCAAAATTAGGCGCAGTTTGCACCAGGCATGACACATTTGAATGTGCTTAAGTTATGCGCCTAAAATGTACAGCTATGCAAGGTGCATCTAAGATATGCTACGCGCCTAAGTTAGGCGTCTAAGATACCCTATGCACGGTATACCACACTTCAGATTTATGACAGGTTCATATATTCAGGCGCACTATACACTCATTTAATACGCCTTAAAACTGGTGTGGCGTCGCCTCTTTTCTGACATGTCGCACTTAGTCTACATAGTGCTGTACTGTCAACTTTATGTACATGTATGTTGTACATGTAGGGTCTACATGTTAATAAGTCTTAGGGCGACATGTCTGAAAAAAGGCGCCATCACGCCAGTTTTAAGGGAATTTTAATGTCCATATAATAGTCCCGACACTGTGTCATCATAGATCTTAGATTGGTTCAGTGTAACTGCCCTGTGGTGGGGTTTTTAGAATATGAGTGTTGCAGCCATAACATAGATGTAGTTTTGTTATTACCAGCAGAAGGGGCCTTAGTGTGTACATGAGGGGAATTATTAACATATAGTCCCTAATCTCCAACATACATGTACATAAAGTTGACAGTACAGCACTATGCAGACTAAGTGCGACAGGTCAGAAAAGAGGCGCCTCCAGACCAGTTTTAAGGCGTATTAAATGAGTGTATAGTGCGCCTGAATGTATGAACCAGTCATAAATCTGGCATGTGGTATACCTTGCATAGGGTA
Source organism: Phyllomedusa bahiana (assembly GCA_025379985.1). Taxonomy (NCBI): domain Eukaryota; kingdom Metazoa; phylum Chordata; class Amphibia; order Anura; family Hylidae; genus Phyllomedusa; species Phyllomedusa bahiana. The sequence continues at coordinate 4,387 of JAODAL010043932.1, forward strand.
TCTTAGACGCCTAACTTAGGCGCGTAGCATATCTTAGATGCACCTTGCATAGCTGTATATTTTAGGCGCATAACTTAAGCACATTCAAATGTGTCATGACTGGTGCAAACTGCGCCTAATTTTGGTGTATGACTGTTCATTCATATATAGAATAGGGCTACAACAGTTTTTTGGCACAAAATACACCAAAAAAATGGAGCATCTGAAATCTGACATGTTGCCTTTAAACTTTTACATTGTTCCAAAAAAAGGTCAATGTGCTCAGATAGCTCCAAGTCTTATCAAAACAGTTACACCATGTCAACACTTAGGAAGACATGTCAGAATTGGGGTTCACCTTTTTGTGGTGGATTTTGCACCAAAAACCAGTCTATGCCAAAAGTGGGCGCGGTTTGCGCTGGCACGACATATTTGAATACGCTTAAGTTATGCGCCTAAAATATGCTAGCAAAGCACCTAAGTTATGCGCCTAAGTTATATGCCCAAGATATGCTATGCTATGTAAGATACACTACACATCAGATTTATGACTGGTTCATACATTTGGGTGCACTATGCACTCATTTAATGCGCCTTAAAACTGGTGTGGCGACGAATCTTTTCTGACATGTCACACAGTCTACATAGTGCTGCACTGTCAACTTTATGTACATGTATGTTGGAGATTAGGGTCTACATGTTAATAATTCCCCTCACGTACACACTAAGACCCCTTCTGCTGGTAATAACAAAACTACATCTATGTTATGGCTGCAACACTCAAATTCTAAAAACCCCACCACAGGGCATAGTTACACTAAACCAATTAAAGATCTATGATGACACAGTGTTGGGACTATTATACAGACATTAAAATTCCCTTAAAACTGTCCCTTAAAACTGGCGCCCAGACATGTCGCCCTAAGACTTAATTTGGACAGAGTAGGGTTTTATGTGATACTATCTGGAAAACACAGGATGCTATTGTCAATGTAGCATGTATTTGGGTGATGTATGTCTGTAGCTGACCATTCTTTGGCCATTGAATTGCTTCCTCTGGGTAAGGTATTACTTATCTAGGAACTTTATAGCTCAATGACATTACCTTTTAATACAAAGTGAAAAGCTAAATGTAATGCTAAATAAATGAATACAGAAGAAGTTTTATAACATTTTTATTCTTGTTGAGTGCTCCCCGCCAGGAATGTGACTGGTGTTGATATAAAAAGATGACATGTTGTTCATTGCATTTATATACAGGTTTATTTTAAGCGAACTAATTCTGAGTGGTCAGTACATGAATTCATAGTTATGTCTGTATTTCTACATGCCCACGTCGTTAGGAGATCCCACTAGCTCAATCCTAATCGTTATGACATGTTTTGTTTTAGCTGAATATTTCTATTGCTTAGTGATGCAAAAGAAGCAATGACTCTTGGCACTCTGGAACCCTGTTAGTAAATTCTAGTGCACACATACAGCCCTAATATATCATGCAATGCAAAGATAAAGAATTGCCCAGCCACCTGAGTATGACTCTATATTTCTGGCCGTTATGAGATGCGATAAAATAATTTTTCAATAGCTTGTTCACAGCTAAAAAATAAACATGGCTTTCTCCTACAAACAGCAGCACACTTGTCTACAGTATTACAGCCCCATACTGGTCAGCAAAAGGGCAAGGTTTGTACCCCATGTGAAAATGGGAATTTCGAGGCATTCAAAGTCATTACTGAGAGTAGGATTTAAATTGCCAGATTTTAGTGATATAAATGATGGCAAGAATGCAGCCCATAATCATTATGTGCTAATGATGCCCTTATCTCTAAGTGACTGTTTTATGTTCATCAGAAGGGGTAATGTATCTAGTTGGGGAAAGGCACTTTGTTGGCACGTGGGAATTTAGGGCCTTTTTACACTCCACTGGGTACTTGAATATTTCAAAAGGCTTATCGGAAGAGAGCTAAACTCCATCTATTGGATGTAGCAATCCTCAGTTCACATGTGACTCACTGAACATTGCAAAGTAAAAGGATTCAAGTCAAGACAGTTTAGTTAATCTGCATACAGTTGTTTCGGGGTGTTGCCCTTCATCAGTGCAGTGCAGAGCTTACTGGCTAGCTAGGTAAGAGGTCTTGAGGGTGGCTCAGAAGGGGTAAGGTATCTCAATGGGGAGAGGCATGTGACCCAAGTTCTTTCTTGTTATCTGTATGCAAAATCATTTTAGGTGATGAGTAGCGCAGAGTACCAAGGTTTAAGGACTTTGCTTTCCATCAAAAACATGCCATATGTTCACAAACTGGTTTGAAGCTTAATTATTTATCTACATCTCTGGGGTTTTACTTTGCCAGACAGTCTCGAGCATGATATATTACTACATATGTTACATTATTGGCATTGCATACTATGATATGCTTCATAAGAGGACATTATCTCTCGGTGCTGTTCAAAAGCCTCCATTTTTTATTTAAATATCATCATAGGACAGCAGATGGGTGTTCATTTACGTAAAAAGTGGTTGTCTGCTTTAGAAAATCTCTTTAATTTACAATATCTGGTGGAGTACACAGCATTGCACAGTTTTCATTTGTCACAAACCACACTATTAACGCTTTTCCTCTGCTAGCAGCATGATCCTGGTGGTCTATTGAAGTAACTTCTTTTCTGTCCAGCTATGCAACTATTAAGACCTGGCTTACATCTGCTTGGAGGTGGAACTGGACCAATTTTACAATCGACATCAACCGTGCCCAGCAGACCACATTGCCTACAACGGAGCCCCTCAGATTTTCGCTGCTGCTCTCATTGTTCCAACAGAAAAATAGTGCAACTTGCTGCACCATTTTTTTCATTGTTCCTAACAGAATTTTTGATGCATATTCAAAATAGAACCTTCAACACCTTTGAAACTGATGTGAACCAGACCTAACTCAACCTGACTGACCTCTATGTAGTAGTTGCTGATGGCTTGTCAGGATCTGCTATATAAACCAATAGCTGGGTTTACATGACGGTACCTTGGTCAGTATTTACATTAGTATTTGTAAGCCCAAACCAGGAGTGGAAAAGGAATAATGGAGAAATGCACCTTTTGCGTTTTGGCTTACTGATACTAATGTAAAATACTGACCAAAATTCTGCCGTGTGAAATCTAGTTGGGTTCAGTACCTGCATTCTATGGACTCTGCTCCAAGTTGTCTTCTGGTTTTGATCTGGCCTGCTCCTTTATTCTGCTTCTGACATCCCTTTCTGGATTCAACATCTGGCACTTGCATGTAGTTCTACAGTGAAGTGTTTATGCTTGTCAGTCCTGTGTCTGTCTGTTGGTCCTGTAACAACATCTGCTGATTCTATGGGCCACATGTATGAAAACTGTCTAGGTCTAAAATTAACTTTTTTGCCCATAGTAACCAATCAGAGTGCCCCTTACATTTTTCCAGAGCACTATATGAAATAAAAGGTGTGCTCTGATTGGTTGCCATGGACAACAAAGTGAGTTTTAGACCTAGAGAGTTTTCATACATGTGGCCCTATGTGTTTCCATGTCCATCTTGTATCTATGCCTGCTGCTCCTTTACCTGTGTTTCTCCTGACAGTCCAGGGTCCACGTTCCAGCCCACTCTGTTGTCTATATTCCTATAACGCTGTTCCTCTCCTGCATCAATGTATTCTTACAGTACCTCCAATGTCTTCTTACCTGTACTGTGTTATTGTCTGTGTTCCTGGCATCTGTGTTTTGGTCTGCACTGTTCCAGATTATGCATCTGATCTGGTGTCTGTACTGTCACCCCTACTGCATCCGACTACCAACTGGTGGCTATTCTGAGTAACATGAGCTAGGAATCCTGTGTTCGGAATCCGTGCCCCAACACCAAACTGGTTGCAGCCGAGAATCCATATTCTAGCCAGAAATGAATCAGTGTATTTCAATCTGAGAATTACTTAGTGAAGGCAACATGGCTACCCTCATGCATGGTCCCCCTCAGGTCTTTGATTTTACTCAAAGGCAGATAACTGAGAGGCTCTGTCTACACTGCTAAGTTAAAATACCGTTGGAAATCCGAAGTATTTTAACTTCGCCGCACCACGGTTTTTGTATTTGCGCAATAAACCACAGTCAGATTTTAGATTCCCGCCCGACCCCGTATATTGAGGCTATGGGAATCTGGCAGACGATAGAACATGCTCTATCTTCCGCCGAATGGCCGGCAGCTCAGTAGAAAATCCGTGCTGTGTAGACTACAGCACGGATTATCTATTGAGGTCTACACAGCAATAAGTTCAGTCGCATTTTCAGCGGATTCTTAATACTAATTCCGCCGTAAATCTGATGAAAAACCTGTGCTGTCTAGACATAGCCAAAACGGAGGACAACATCAGTTAAACTAGGAAAGCGAGAGCCAGGGAGGAATTGTTGAAGAGATCATGAACGGCTGGAGATTGGAAATGAACAAGATAAAATGTTGCAGAACGGGACAACTTTATTTAAAAAAAGTGCATAAGTAGTTACTGGCACAGGATGGGCAAGTGTCATTAAACTGACAATAGGATAGGGAGCAATGAGGGCTTGTTCACACGTGTTGAATTTGACACGAATTTCAGTATGAAATCTACACTGAAAATTATGCCAAATCCAATGACAAGCCACATCCAATGCATGTGAATGGTGTCTTTTTAACTTTGTTCACAAGTTCCAGAAAATGTCTGCAATGGCATACGGGTTTTGCCATTCAGCTTCAAGGGACATGCTGGAGATTAGCTGTATTAAGTGACAGTGGCATCAGCACTAGTAAAAGACCAAACAAAAACTAAAAACCTAAACAGCGTGTGTTGGTTATATGAAGATATGAAAAAAACATCAGATAAAAATAAATAGGTCCATAGGATTGGTGTTCATATTACAGATGAAAAGAAAAAATAACATAAATTCAATAATAGAGTAAAAAAAAAAAAAATAATACATTTGGTAAATGGTATTAATAAAATCACTACAAAAACTTGCCCTGAAGTTGGCCTAATAAAACATGAAAACTAATATACTGTATAAAACATACAACAAATCCATATATACAAATGACAAAATGAAAATAAATGTAATAAATAATGAGGCAAAATTTCCAACAAGAAAAATAATTAAAGGGGTTTTCCCACCTCTAGATTTCCCTTACCCCTTCACCTCTCACTTTGCTGTGTGTTACTTCCTGCTTTGTATCCTGTGCTCCATGGGTGGTACAGTTCAGCGTCATTGTGGTGTCATCGTGTCACTGGCCTGAACATGTGCGCTTCTGATATTACTATAGAAACTTCTCAAATCAGCTTTGGAAAGTGTGAGGCTCCATTCACCGGCTACTGCAGCTATGTGCTTTGCAGCACTCACAGAACTCCACAAGGCTAATGAGCCCTGTTAGTGACAAAGATAAGAGCACAGAATGAGAGGTGCGACCTCTCTCAAACCCATGTATGGTGGTATGCATATAGCGCTGTCTTCCTTTGAGTTGTGCGCCCCTTTATAGTCGTGGGAACCGTCGCTCAGGGGTCCTGCCTGGTTTACTGGGTGGGTCTTTGTGGCGCCCATGGGATCGGGAGACATGTAGAATTTCTATGTGTCTGCTGATCTTATGTGGGGTTTCCCACTTCTAGGGGTTATATTATTAGTAATGATTTTTTCATACTTACCCTGTTAGCAGTTTGCAGGTAGCTCCGTTTTATTGCTTCACTTGCTTGTGAAGCTAGGAGTGTATGTGCGCCTGTGCAAGCCTCTTGTATTACTATGGTAACACTCATACGTCTGATTAGCGGTGAGCGTGTCTGCGCCTGTGCAGAGTCTCCTGCTATACCATGGCAACTGGAGACGCAACAAGGAGAGGTACGCGTGCGAAGTTGGATCTCCAATGCGCATGCGCAGTAGATTTACACAGACGCCGGAGCAACATGATGGAGATACATCGCACCCAGTGAGGAGGAATTACTCGCAATAAGTAATGTAATTATGTTTTGAGCGTTTACACCTGCTTCTAGATTGTGTTCACATATCTTTTTGAACTTATATGTTCATTTATATTGTGAAATTTGGCACAAAATATAGCACGGGGGTGTAAAATTGTGATTGTATGTTGATTTTGATGTTTGTACTGTATTGTAACAATGTTTATATGATTATTGTACTGTAATTATTTAATGATCACTTATTTTGATTGTACCATGGCACTTCCTATATATACACAGTTGCACCTTGTATTGTTGCTTGAGAAAGGTTCTGTTCAGAGCTGAAACGTTGCTGGAATAAACACCGTTTGCTTTTCAAGTGCTGTCCTTTCAAATTTTCTCTCTCAAACCCAGTCACTCAGCCCCTCCTGCGGATAAGACACAGCAAGGAATGATATCACAACCCTGGCCTTTGCTGCTAGAGCACAGAAGTGGTCGGTAACCTAGGAAAATATCTGTAAACAAGCAGAAAAGATAACCTGCTGTATCTTTGAAATTAAGCAAAATTACAACAACAATGTATTTGGTAAGAATTAAGAATTACATTTGTCTACATTTTAAAGATCAATCAATGAGATTGGAATAGCTGTTTAATATAACAGAGGAAAAAGAACAGTAACAATACCCAAAAATATACTATTCATGTAAAAGCCAATTATGTAATCATTAAAAGAAAAATGTGGTCACGCTGTTGAGGGCGTTAGGAAAAAGGAAGGGAAACTTGTATATCTAATAGGATTCCCTTTGTCTCAGTTTGCATCTATCAGCAGTACAAGGAAGAATCTGCTTGATCAGGGTGACATGTACATTTGACACAAGGCTTTGTTGCCTTATGCTTGAGGAAACTATTGGGCAGAATAGACCAGCTTGCCTTATTCTGCTCTGAAATAGTTAAATGGTGTTCTATCTATATTATAAGTCACTGGGACATGGCAGCACATAAATTCCAATAGCTGACCCAGGGTTGAGAAAAGTAGCAATTGAAAAGTTTCAGGAGTAATTATTGAGAAAAGGAGACTGATCTGTGGCTGATTTATGAGTTATGTTGTCAAAACACAAACAAAATGTATTTCCGCACTAGCAAACCAAGAAATAGACATAACGGCTTTGTGGAAGCTAAAACAATCTTGCGGAGCTCACTAGGGACAAAAGTTTGAATTAACATCACTAGTTTTCTACACAAGACAATCTTTTTTTATCTCATAAGGGAATATATGCTCCTTATATCAGTCTTTTGTATCATTTTTTTTTCTCATGCCCCAAAATAAGGTCTTAAATAAGTCAATAAAAGTTTTATTGATGAGCAATTTTTCTAATGTGCTTATATAGTGCTAAAGCAATATTTCTGAACCAGGGTATGTAATGAGCGCTGCAGAAAAATCCAGAAGTTAACATCACCATGAAGTGAGTACTCAGTTGTAAATTACCATTGTAGCCCTTCGTTATAATAAAATTCAGAATCAAAACAACTAGAAGAGAAGTGGTGTCTGGATGACAATCAAAAGGATTTAGTGATCAACAGAAAAGAAACAAAAGTTGGCCTCCATTCTGCACAAAAGATCTTATCAACCTCCAGGATTTCAAGATGTTCTTAAATATGTGTTTCTGTATTATATGAAGGCTTTTAAACATGCCCATATATAAATTAGCATACAAACAGGATCCCATACATACCCTGTCCCCCCACACATACCCTGTCCCTAAATGGAGAAGTTGAAATTGAAAATGTTATGATCGCGAATGAATTGAATGACATCTAACAGAAATGTTTGCTGTTGTGTGGTGGCCTGCTTATGCCCTACTGTTAAAAGTGACCAATAGTTTCAATACCCGTGTGTCTTGAGATGTTTGAATACAAGGTAAAACATTTACTGTTAGGACCAGGCCTGTCTTAATAGTAATAAGGGCTCCTGGGCAAAAAAAAAAGTACAGTGGGCCCTGCCAAATAACATGACATCACACCAGACCATGCCTCCAGTCACACCCAAGAACACCCAATCCTGCTCCGCTACCTTCAGCAAACAAGCACTAAAATAACAGTGGCATTACTAGGATCTAAATAGATACATTTACATAAAATAAAGTATTGTATATTATACATAAAATAAATACATAGAAAGTTGGGTAGGTAGGCAGACAGGGCTCCAGGTTGGTAAGAGCCCGAGTAGTGGATTTAAATATTTTTTATTTTATTTCTTTTTTACAACTTTTTTTAATTTGAATTTGAAGTCCCGCTAGGGCATTTGACCACTAGTTGGCGCAATCGCTTGCACCCCTAGTGCATTATATCCAAAATATCTCTCCACAGCAGGATGTAATAGGAGTAGTAACATGGTAGATACAAAAGCCTTTATGAGGCTTTTGATTGCCATGGCAACCGATCAGCACCTTGCAACCTCTTTGTGGGAGAGGAGGGGAGGCGACTGGAGAAAGGAACATTGTGTAGCACCGTTTCTCATTCATTTAGATGCCGCAGCTGCAATCGCTGTGGTGTCTAAAGGTTTAAACATCCAGGATCTAAGCAGTCTCTGATCCCAGTGGATAGTGGTGGATGTTAGCTTCAATTAATGCTATTTCTGATCAGTCACTGTTTGTGCTAATTCAAACCAAAAATACACCAGAAATAGGTATTTATAGGTGTCCCTTCAGCGTGTCCCACTCGCCAAGCTCTGACCCTTACCTTGAGCTGACTCCCTGAATCCTACAGGCTATTACAGATGGTGGGTTGTGGACCCACTCTGCCACTAACCAGGTTTGCTCCAAGGGGGCGTGACTAAGGGGCTATTGGCGATACTTCATAGAGCCATGGCGTTGTAATAAGGTTGACTTAACCCACAATAACCGCCAGGTACCACCTCAGACTCTGACAATGGTACAGTAATAACCGGGTAGTAGAGAGAATAGTAGATGAAATGCACAACGCTATGGCAGGGATCTGGACAATACAGCAACAGGAATCAGGACAGGAAACCACAGGGAATCAAGGTTCTGGTAAGGGCTGAAGGAAGGAGCTGCCTTATAAACCAACAGCCTGAAGGGGTAGACTGAGAAAGCGAGACACTGTTGGACTTTATGGGGTTAAATCTCTTCATTTTCTGGCCTCGCCTCTCTATAGCCAGATGAACAGAGCAGCAGCACTGTGTGTGAACCATCTATTTGGAGCATGGGGGATGGCAGCTACTGTGCGATCACCTAATGGCCAGCGTAGCTACACGATAAACACGGTAGGTAGATTGGCATCTACTGACGAGGCAAGTTGCCGGCATAACAGTAACTTCTTTCTTACGCCCCCTCTTTTTCAGGCCCGCCCGACAAAAAAAACTCTCAGGGATAGGTGGGGTGCAGATGTTTTCGGCAGGCTCTCAAGATCTCTCCTCAGAACCAAAGCCCTTTCAGTCTGCCAGATAGAAAGTCTTTAACCTAACCTCTGTTCACTAGCCTAACGTCAGTGGTAGCTGAGCGGTGAACACTGTGAGTAGGTCAGCGCCTGCCGACCATGCAAGTCGCCAGCAGGACACAGACTACACAGACACCCCAGGCACTTCATGTAATCTCACCCACAATACTAACTTCCTGCTTCCAGCCTTTATATATAATCTATAGTGTTGTAGTGTCATCTAGTAGCAATCATTGACATTGCAGGCATACAAGAAATACATTGGATTTCTTGTTTTCCACAGCTTGTAGGAAAAAAATACTTACCGTGTATTCCACCTTCCCTACAATAAGCTCTGAGATGATAGAGTCTACAGTTTTACTGTATGATGGTTTGCTAGTTTTTAGCTGGAATGATAGAATTTTACTACATCTGCTTTCACCTCCTATGCATTCTCTACATTTTCCTTTTAGATCAAAATTTTCGATGGGATGAAAAAAGGTGGATTTTTGATTGATATTTGGGAATGGCGACCATTGGAAAAAATAGCTATTTGTTGGTTGGGTATTAGTGGAGTCTTAAAAATAAAATGTCAGCGTAGATGATATCTGAATACACACAAGGTAATAGGAGCCTTATGTACATTGTTTCTTTCATATATTATTTCATTAGTATACACCTATACTGAAGTCCTATTTGGATATATAAATGTCACATAGGTTGTCCCCATGTGAACCCTCATTCAACGAGTCAAAACTGGCAGCTGGTACTAAGGATGACTCTTGCTCTGGTAGACTTATTTTAACTATACATTACATGGTTCGCGACATTACCGACATCTTATACTACATTTCATACTGCAGGACAGGATAAATGTGTGGTGTACCCTAGAAGATGACAAGTGATCATTAGAGAGTTTTAATTTTAAAAAAAGAGCATGTCTCTTAAAACACAGCTATACAGACTGTCCCTGGGGCAGTAGAGTATTATGGGATTTGTGTGTAGCTTTGTGTGTAGGGGAATAAAAAAAAAATGGCCCTATTATGGCCATGTTATACCAGATTAATTTCTGATTGAGTAAACAGAATATATGGTGGGGATGTGCCCCCAAGCTGTATGCTAGAAGGGGCTTCAATAAACCACTTGTCTTGACCAGGGTAGATACATGACTAGATCATAGAACTGAATGTAATGGCTATGTGAGTTATAATTCTGCTGCAAAGCAATATATAGTTATGTGGAAAACTATTTGTATGAATGCTGTGTCAAATGACCACAAGTTACTGGCATTCCTCCTTTATATTTCCCTACCTACAGGAAATGATATTTGTCAGTGAGACAATATAATGAAGGGAAGCTCCTCTGCAGGTGTTAAGACAGATGGTACTGACTGTAGAACATGGAGCAAAAAGCCATAATGCATTAGGCAGGTGCAACCAATTCTCGCTAGGATTGTGCTATGAGCTAATGTGGCTCCATTCCATAATGAATCACTTTCAGGCTTATTATGATAAGACCAGAGCGAATGGACATAAACCCTACATAATGCGCTAATTATGTGTTATTTATCTGACAATCAATTTAGTAAGCCGTGAAATAGACATATTAATAGAGTGCTGCTCCAGCTAATTACATGTGACTGGACGCTTTTATCCAGATTCTGTAGATTTTATCATTGTACAGAAGCCAGAATCTAATTTACTTAATCAAATTTTAGAGGAAGAAGCTGGAAGAGACACATTAAGGATTGCTGAGATAATACCAACATATTCTGCAGCGTTGTACAAAGATTGTCACCACTTGCTTCAGTCCCTTTCTGGACCCTAAGGCCATGTTCAAAGGTGGAAAATTCACTGTGGTTAAGTGGTGAAGATTACGCACTCAAAGTACACAGCAAATTAAAGTACCGTACGTGTGAATGGGATTTTCAAAACTATATCCATATGTAACAGAAAGTTTGAATGTAACTCTGAGTATGCTGCAGATTTTTTAAAATCTGTGGTTTGTGCAGAAACACATGCAGAATAAAATCACAATGGATGCACCGTGGATCTTCTAATTCACTGTGGGTCCACAAAATCACCATGGGTTTATGGTCAATCCACAAAATCACCATGGATTCACTGTGGATCTTCTAAATCATCATGGATCTGCAAAATCACCATGGATTCACTGTGGGTCCACAAAATAACCATGGGTTTATGGTCAATCCACAAAATCACCATGGATTTACTGTGGTTCCAAAACATCACGATGGATTCACTGTGGTTCCACAAAATCACGATGGACTCCCCATGGATCCACAAAATCACCATGGATTCACCGTGTATTTGCAAAATCACCATGGATTCACTGGGGATCCACAAAATCAGTTCAAGATTCACAGCAGAACAAATCTTCAAATTTGAGCAAACCCAAAGAGTTTCCTTCAAATTCTAACTGTAAAGAAAATGTCATATGTGGAATCTCCAGTTAAAGTAATGGCTATTCGCAAAGCTCTTCTTAACTTTTATTTATTTCAATAGAGAATAAGTTGTCTCATTCTTGGATTCTTTTTGGTCCCAATTATCAGAAAGTGATAATTAAGGACTTTTGGGATGCTTGCATCTATAAAATCACCATTGGGGTTTTAAATTTTAACCCCAAAAATCACCATAGACCAACCCTGGGGTCCACAAAATCACCATGGAACCCCACCATTTGGTTTTACAAAATCACCAAGGGGGTTTTTAAAGTGGGTCCACAAAAACACCAAAGGACCACCATGGGTCTACAAAAACACCATGGTTTAACCCTGGAATTTCCAACCCAAAACACCCCTGGGTTCACCATGTATTCCCCCAAAAACACCCTGGAAATTTACTGTTGGGGCCACAAAATCAGTTCAAGATCCACAGCCAAAAAAATCTGCAAATTTGAGCAAACTCTAAGAGTTCCCTTTCAAATTCCCAAAATGTAAAGAAAATGGGGGATTTTTGGAATCTCCCTTTAAAGCAAGGGGTATTCCCCCAAAGCCCTTCTTTTAAATTTAAATTTTAAAGAGAAAAAGTTGTCCCCTTATCAGAAAATTTAAATTTTAAGGACTTTTGGGATGTGTTGACATTTTGGATCTTATGACATTAAGATTACCTGTAACCTGTTCTATTAGATATCATTTCAGTTCTAATATAGCTCATATACATCAATTATTGGAGGTCACTTAACTACAGTTCAAAGTAAATTTTTAATTCAAAGTAAATTGCTCAAAAAAAGGGGGGAAAAAGCCCATGATAAAAACATTTTTTTCCCCCAACCCAAAAAAGTCACTGGCAAAACCCCACAGGGGAAAATTTGCACAGTTTTGGGGGAAACCCTTTTCAGAAAGACATTGTAAAACTTAAATAGGGACAAAAAGGGGCAAACCAAAAAAAAAAAAAAGGGCTTGGGGGACTGCCCAAAAACCCCAAAAATTAGCAAGATTTGGGGAATTTTTGTTTTTTAAAAAAAACGGCTCAGGGGACAAAAAAAATAGGAAAAAATATAATTTGGGCTGTATCTAGAACAGGGGGGGAACCTTTTAAAACCCTTTAGGGAAAAAAGTTTCAAAATAAACAAAAGAAAGAATTTTTTTACTTTTAAAAGCAAGGGGACTGTTCAACTCTCCGCCCCGAGGAAAAGTAACATGTTTGAATTCACTAGCAGAGTTCCCAAAAAAAGTTTTTGGGTGCAAAAACCCAGAGTGTAAAATATAACAATAGGACTAGGATTCTGGAGAGGGGGGCCCCTTTAACCAGGGATTTAAAACTGGGGCCAATTGAAGACAGGGAAAGGGTTTTTTTTCCAAAAATTTAGGACAATTGGCTTTTACCCCCAAGGGGGTTTTCCTTCCCGAGGATCCCCCACTATTGGCAAAAAGCTGAACTGGTGGGGAGGGGTTTTTTTTTGGCCTTACAATATTTAACCAAGGGAACATATAATTTTTATTTAAATCTTTGAAAAAGTAATAACCTCTTTAATTCTATTTTTTGGGGGAAAAAGTTTTTTAAAGAATTTGGGTTGGAAAAAATAAGGGAAAAGAAATTGAAATTTTTGAGGGATAAGGGGGTTTTTAGGTTTTTTGGGGGGGAGGGTTTTTGGGAAATTGTAAGGGGAAGGTTTTTTATAAATTTTTAAAAATGAAAATTTATGTTTTTTGTTTTGGGGTTTGGGTTTAGTTGGAAAAAAAAGGGTAATTTGAAAAATTATTTTTTGATATTAAAGAAAGGGGGTGGAAAATTTGGGATTTTGGGGGGGGATACGAGTGAAAGGAAAAAAATTATTTATAATTTTGTTTAAAAATGTAAATTATTTTAATGGGGAATTTTTAGGAAAATATGGAAAGTAAAAAATTTGGGTATTAAATTGTTTTTTTAATTTTATTTTAAATGAATATATAATTTTTGGGGGAGAAAGAATGTTTATAAAATGTTTAAAAAGAATTTGTTTTTTAAGGTAATTTTAAAGAAATAGAAAATTTGGTTTTTTTTTTTTTTTAAAATTTTAAAGGGGAATTAAAAAAAAAATTCCCCCTTCTTAAACCGGGTTGATTTTTCCCTTTTGGGGTTTTTTTAGGGAAAAAAAAATTCAATCCCTGGGAACCCAAAGCACAAAAAAAACAGAATAAAAAATCGGCTGATTAATTTTTGGGCCAAATTTTTGTAAATTTAAATTTTTTATTTACATTTTCTATAAATAATAATTTTTTTTCCCGATTCCCCTTGTAACCTGAGGGGGCTACGGGGGAAAGAAAAAAAATTGATTGGGTTTAAAGGGTTAAAGATAGAAAAGATAGATAGATAAATAAATTTAAAAGATAATAGATAATAGAAAATAAAAAATTTATCCCTGAAGTCACATGGCCCCCAGAATACAATATTTTCAAAATACAATGGTCCTTTTTCTGGGGAATTTGGGATGTTTAAAATAGCCCCTTTGGGGATCTGCTCACATTGGGGTTGATTTTCAACGTAGACAAAAAGGCGGGTCCCGGCCCACTTTGGGAAACAAGGGTGGGCCCGAGGTTTTGGCGGGAAAACTTTTCTTGTCTAAAAAAGCAAAGGGTTTTTTTTCCTTTCGCTTTTAAAAAAAAAAAAAACTTTTAAAAACCCAGCGGGGTTCGCACCTTTTTTCAAAGGGGCTTCATCAGAGGCGTATGGGCCCCTGATAAATGCCCTGATAAGCGCCTGTGAAAGAAGGGGCGAAACGCGCTAGGCCCTTTTTAAATTTGTTTTTTAATTTAAACGAAGGATAAACCCTTTTTCTTTTTTTTGGGCAAAAAACAGTTTTCTTTCCCAAAACCTCTTTTCTCCTTGATTCCACGGCGCCGGGAACCGCCATTTGTCTACAGTTTTAAACCCATTAAGAAAATTTCGCCACTGAAGGGAAACCCCGGGTGGCCCTTATAAAGGGGTCCCCGCAAAAAAAGCCCTGGAGGGCCAAAGACGTTTTTTTCCTCATAAATATATGCACAACCCTTAAAATCGGGGAGTTTAAATTTTTGACTCCCACCCTTTATAAATTTTTTTAAAAAAACTCACGTTATGCCCCTCTTGGGCTCCTTTTTTCTTTCCTCCACATGTGATTTTATTAAAAAAATTCAGGTAAATTTTCATATGAACAATTTTTCCTTTTTATTTAGTGAAGTGCATGGTGGTGGTCTACAACCTTTCACAGACAATCGGGACTACATGAACTTACCTTTTTTTTCATGTGCCAGGGTGGGGCGCTCCTTGGGCACCAACACCCATTTTCGTCTTTTTCTATACAGGTTTTGATAAATTAAAAAAGAAATCCCATCCTCAAAATAGAAAATGATTTCCCCAAATTCCAGCAGGGTCTTTCGGGTTTTTATAACTTGTTTTATCAAAGTTTGTTTTTCTGTCTTTTTTTTTTTAATCCCCAATTTTTCATTATGAAAAAGGGACTTTTTATTGGGTAAAGGGAAACCCAAACCCGAGTAAACCCCCAAAAAAAATTTAGTTAAGCCGGTAGGGGGGGCACAGGTAATTTTGGGGCCATGCTTTACTGCAGGGGGAACCCCCATCAGTGCTGGAGGGCCTTAAAAGGGGGGGATCCCCTTAAATTTAAAAACAAGGAAAATTTCTAGCTTGTAACATGTTTTTCATCGTGATGCGGAAGGGTCTCATCCACTACCCGGGAGATTTCAGCATTTTGGGTATAGAAAGATCTACAAGGGGGATTCATTTCTCAAAACAATTTAAAAAAAACCATCCACAAAATCATAAAAATACTGCCACCAAAACCCGCCTGTCTCTTCCAACAAAAGGTTGCAAGGGTTTTTTTTTCTCTGATGTTTTCTTGGATGAAAATTTCAACCTCCAAATTTTTTCAAAGAAGCAAAAAAGTGGGCCAAACAGAGAAGTCCCTCTTTCCCCGTTAAATGGGGGCTCCAATTCCGATAAAAGCCCTTTTAAAAATTTAAGTCTTTTCTGCAGATCAACTTTTTTTAAGGGGGCACGAACTGTTTTTTTAGACACGTTCTGGTTCATTTTTCAACTACCACACTTGCTTCCTTATGAGCTAACACGCAGATTAGAGATGGGGGGAATTTCCCCCAAAATTTGTTTGTTCACCTTTGCCAAATTTTTCGGAAAAAAAAATTCGTTCCGAATTATTCGGGACGAATCACGTTTAAAAAGCTATTTCCCGGCTCACAGAGCCCAGGGGGCGTAAAGTTTGCCATGCTTTAAAAATCAAGGGGGCTTTGGGTTTTGGCGCAACAATTTGATTTTATATGACCGCAGAACTGCCGCCCCTTTAAATCCTTCACTATAAAATTCCCTGGGCACTTTAAAGGGCAAAACTGACCAAAAAACTGAAATGGGGGAATGTTTTGCTATGATAAAGTTCATGCCGAGGTAGAGAGAGCTGGAAGTAAAAGTACATAGTTGGGAGAGTGCATCGGGCGTGCAACAAATTTAGTGACAGAGTGTGGAGGTGACGCGGGGGCGGGGTTAGATGGGGGGAGGGGGGGGGGGGACGGCAGGCCAGGGCAGCGTGGAGCTATGGAGGTTGTCCAGACAGTGGCCCAGCGAATTAAACTTTGGAGGTGGCAAAGAACAGGAATAGGTCAACAGAAGTG
Source organism: Phyllomedusa bahiana (assembly GCA_025379985.1). NCBI lineage: Eukaryota > Metazoa > Chordata > Amphibia > Anura > Hylidae > Phyllomedusa > Phyllomedusa bahiana. The sequence continues at coordinate 20,847 of JAODAL010043932.1, forward strand.
GCACAATGACACGTGTGGAGGTCCACGTCAAGCAGCAGCATGAGGGGGTTCAGACATGCCACAATAGACAGGAGTGTGTAGTCACGCAGCAGCCACAGCAGCAGCATGAGGTCAGGACTTGTGAGCACAATGGTAGGGGTCGCACTGGATACCGCATGTAGTTAGATGTATGTCATTGCCTTTCCAGTGTGCACCTTATGCTTACGTTTTCAAAGTATCTATCTTGCATCGTGCCCACAGCCTTTTACATTTTGTAGTCTCTAAACTCTTGCGGACGATGCGCAATCCTCATTCGGCTTGCTAGCACTCAGCCACCACTTTAAATCGCAGTGCAGGTATAATTCAATTGCTAGGGTTCCTCATCACTCCTGGGGAATTATCGCTTCCCAGATGGCAAGTCTGAGAAGGACCTCCTAGCAAGGAAACATGTTTAGTGTACGGGACTCACCTGCTCTGGGAACCCTTGACGTGTTGGGAGGTGAGCTTAATTTATAATGCTTTGTCACAATACTGTAATGACTGTAGAGTCCCAGGTTTTTGCATTATTGTTCCTTAAGCTGTAATAGCCTTCTCCTATATTCTATATATACTTGAGGTATTTTACTTAGTCTTTAGTGTGCCAATGGATTTATGTATTAGATGTATGTCATTGTCCTTTCAGTGTGCAACCTATGCTTAACGTTTTCAAAGTAATATATTAGATTGTGCACAGCCTTTTACATTTTGTAGTCTATTTGGGAGATGGCATTCTCATTGGCTTGCTGCACTCAGCCACTCGCCACCTTTATAATCTTCGTGAGTTAATTCAATTGCAATGGATGTGCTATCAACTCTGGGAAGTGGCAGTTTTGAATGGGACTTCCTAGCAATTTGGTAACATGTTTTAGTGTGGGAACTCAACCTGCTCTGGGGAACCCACCTTAGACGTGTTTGGAGAGGTCGAGCGTTAGAATAGCGAATCTGGTTGATCAAATACTGTAAACTAAGAGTCATCCAGGTGTTGGTAGTGATTTTCCTTAGAGCTGTAAAGCTTTCCTATATTCATATAATTGAGGTTTTACTTAGTCTTTAGGTGTGCCTACAGATTTTATGTTATTAGTGTATGTCATTTGCCTTTCAGTGTGCTACACTTATGCTTACGTTTTCAAAGTAGTATTGATATTAGATGGTGCAGATACCAGCCTTTTACATTTTTGTTAGTCTGATTGGGAGTATGGCAATATCATTGGCTATGCTGCACTCAGCTACCTGCTCCTTTTAAATCCGTGCAGGTTACCATTCATTGCAGGCTTCCTATCACTCCTGGCGGGACCCCAGTGCGCAGTCCTGAATGGACTCCTAGCACACGCGTAACATGTGCCACGAAGTTTTAGATGTAGGGAACCCCTCACCTGCTCCTTGGGAACAGCGGGTACTTGAGCGTGTATGAGGAGGGGTGAGCTGTTAGATAGGCTATGTTTTGAGATCTAAATTACTGTTAAACTAAGAGTCGCGCCAAGGTTTTGTTGCATTGAGGTTGTTCCTTTAGCGCTGTAAAGCTTTTCCTATAGTCTCCTATATAACTTGAGGTTTTACTTAGCTCTTTAGTGTGCCCACGATTTATGTATTAGATGTATGTCATTGCACTTTCAGTGTGCAACTATGCTTTACGTTTTCAAAGATATATATTAGATGTGCAGCCTTTTACATTTGATAGTCTATATGGGAGATGGCAATCTCGTTGGCTTGCTGCACTCAGCCACCCTCTTTAAATCCGTGCAGGTTAATTCAAATTGCAGGTTCCTTATCCACTCCTGGGGAAGTGGCAGTTTCTGAATGGACTCCCCTAGCAATAGGTAATCATGTTTTTTTTAGTGTAGGGGATCTCACCTGCTCATGAGGAACCCCTTGAACGTGTTGGGAGGTGGAGCTATAATACAAGTCTTTGTATCAAAGGTACTGTGTAACATAATTACCGTGTCCTCTAGGTTGTTCATATTTTTCCTTAGTGTAAAGCGAATTGTCCTTGATATTCCGTATTATAATCTGGTGAGGTTTTACGTTTAGTCTTTGAGTGTGCCACTGATTTATGTATTAGATGTGATAGTCATGTTGCTTTATTGAGGGTGTGCACGCTGTGATGCTTATCGTTTCAGAGCAGTAGTATATTAGTAAGGTGTGCAGCAGCGCCTGGTTTACGATTTTGTGAGTCTTTTTGGGGAGATCCATCAATCTCATTGGCGTGGGTGCTGACGCAGCCAACACCTTTAATTCCCGTGCAGGTTAATTCAATTGCAGGTTCCTAATATCACTCCTGGGTGGATTCTAGTGAGCAGTCTGATTTGACTTCCTAGCAAGGTAACATGTTTTAGTTGTAGGGCTCACTCTTGCTCTGGGAACCCCTTGACTGTGTTGGTGATTTGGTGAGGTCATTTTTAAGATACATATTTTGATCAAATACTGTAAAACTAAGATGTCCCAGGTTTTTCATATTTTCACATTAGACTGTATAAGCATATTTCCTATATTCTATATAACTTGAAGGTTTATTAGCTCTTTAGTGTGCCAACCTGCCTCTATGTTATTAGATTGTATGCTCATTGCCTTTCAGTGGGTAGGGTGTGCAGCAAGGAGGCTGTACGGTTTTCAAAGAGGAGTATGTATGAGGTTAGTTGTGTGCACAAGCGCTTGTTGTACAGTGAGGGTGGATTTGTGGAGTGCTGAATGTTTGGGAGGATGGCAATTCTCATTCACCGGCCCTCCTGCTGCACTAGCCACCCCCCTTTAAATCCGTGACAGTTAATTCAATTGCAGGTTCCACCCGCGTCTGCTATACACCTCCTGGGGGAGAGTCGGCAGTCTGATTGGGACTCACTTTGCCAATGGGTGGTAAGACATGTTTTAGTGTAGGGACCTCACATGCTCTGGGGAAACACCCTTGATCGTGTTGGGAGGAGAGCTTAATACAAATCTTTGATTCAAAATACTGTAAACTAAGAGGTCCTAGGTTGTCTATATTTTCCTTAGCTGTTAAAGCATTGTCCTATAATTCCTATATAACTATGAGTTTTACTTAGAAATCTTTAGTGTGCCACTGATTTATGTATTAGATGTATGTCATTGCCTTTCAGTGTTGTCACCGATGCTTACGTTTATCAAAGTAATATTAGATGTGCACAAGCCTTTTACAATTTTGTAGTCTATGCCTTCGGGAATGATGGGGCAAGATTCTCATTGGGCTTGCGGTGCAGGCTTCGATGGCGACGCCCCTTTTAAAGTCGTGCAGGTGTTTATTGCAAGTGTTGGAGGTATGCCTAGTCCATTCCTGGGCGACAAGTGGCAGACCGAGTATGCTATGGAACTCCTAGCCAAGGTGCGGGTAACATGTTTTAGTATGGTGGGACTCACCTGTCTGGGAACCCCTTGAACGTGTTGGGAGGTGAGCTTAATACAATCTTTGGATCAAATACTGTAATAAGAGCACCTCAGGTTTTTCATTTTTCCTTAGCGTAAAGCATTTCCTATATTCTTATATAACTTGAGGTTGGTCTTGGACTTAGTAGCCTTTAGTAAGGTGGCAGCTGATTTATGTAGTTTTAGATGTATGTCAGTGGCTTTCTGTGGGGTGCACACTATGCCTTTACGTTTTCAAACGTAATATATTAGATGTTGCAAAGCCTGTTACATTTTGTAGTCTATTTGGGAGGATGGCAATCTCATTGGCTTGCTGCACTCAAGCCACCACCCTTTAAATCCGTGCAGGTTAATGCAATGCAGGTTCCGATCACTCTGCGGGACAGTGCCGCAGTACTGAAATGCGACCTCCTAGCAAGGTAATCTTGTTTTAGTCGTAGGGACCTCACCTGCTCTGGGAACCCCTGTGCGTGTTGGGAGGTTGAGCTGGGTATAGATACAATCTTTGATCAAATACTGTAAACTAAGTGTCACAGGTTTTTCATATTTTCCTTAGTGTAAAGGCGATTTCCTATATTTCCTATATAACTTGATGGTTTTACTTAGTCTTCTAGGTTGTGCCCTTGATTTATGGTATTAGATGTAAGTGGTCAGTTGCCTTTCAGTGGTGCACCTAGACTTACGCTTTTCAAAGTATATAAATAGATGTGCCACCAGCCTTTTTACATTTGTACAGTCTATTTCGCGAGACCTGTGGCAATCTCATTGGCTATGACTATCCCCACTCAGGTCACCCCCTGTAAATCCGTGCAGGTTAATTCAATTGCAGGTTCCTATTCACTCCTGGGGATAGATGCAGTCTGAATGGACTCTAGCAACTAAAAGGAGTTGTTGGTGAGGTTGGTGGGTGGGTTCGGAGTGGGGTAACAATGGTTTTTGTCTTAGGGACTCACGCTGTCGTCTGGGGAACCCTTACGTGTTGGAGGTGAGCTTTAATTACTCAAGTCTTTGATCAAAATTAGCTGGATAACAGTAAGTGTTCCCAGGTTTTTCATAGTTTTCCTTTTGCTGTAAAGAATTTCCTATTTCGTATTTAAGTCTGAGTTTTACTTAGTCATTGGTGTGCCCTAGCTGATTTTATGTTGTTAGATGTATGTATCATTGTTCTTTTCAGTGTTAGACGCTGTGCATTACAGTTTTCAAACAGCTACTATATTAAGATGTGCACGGGCCTTTTGCACTTGTGTTTGTAGTCTTTTTGGGAAAGTTGGTCAATTCATTGTGCTTGCTGCACTCAGCCCACCCCCTTTAAATTCCGTGCCAGTTATTTCATATTGCAAGTGTTCCATATCACTCCTTGGGGAAGTGGCTAGTTCTGAATTGGACTCCTAGCAAGGTAACATGTTTCTAGTGTTAGGGCCAACTCACCTAGCTTCTGGGAACCCCTTGAAACGTGTTGGGAGGTGTGGAAGCCTTGAAATACGAATTCTTTTGATTACGAAATAGCATGGTAAACGTAAGAGTCCAGGTTTTTCATATTGTTTCCTTAGTAGCTGTAAAGCTAGATTTCCATCATATTCCTAATATAACCTTCGAGCGTTGTCTTACCTTAGTCCTTTAAGCTGTGCCACATTGATTTATGTACTTTAGATGTTTGTCATTGCCTTTCAGTGTGCACCTATGCTTCTACCGTATCTCAAAGCTACTACTCGTCCTAGCATGTTGCACAGCCCTTTTACATTTTGTAGTCTATTTGGTGTAGATGGCACATTCATTGGCTTTGCTGCACTCAGCCTCCCCCTCTTAATAATCGTGCCCCAGGTAATTCTATTGCCAGTTGCTATATCTACTCCTGGGCGAAGTGCGCAGTCTGAATGGACTCCTAGAAGGGTTAACATGTTTTAGTGTAAAGGGACTCACCTGCTTGGGAACCCCTCTGCACGTGTTTGGAGAGGTGAGCTTAATACAATCTTGAATCAATACTGTAAAACTAAGAGTCCAGCGTTTTTCATATTTTCTCTAGCTGCTACAAAGCACTTTCCTATATTCCTAATAATTGAGGTTTTACTTAGTCTTCTAGTGGGTGATGGGAATGGGGGTGCCACTGATTTGATGTATTGATGTATGTCAGTTGCCTTTGCAGTGGGTGTGGCACCTATGCCTTAACTGTTTTCAGGAAAGTATATGATTAGATAGTGCACTGCCTGTTACATTTTTCGTGAGTGTAATTTGGGATGTATGGCAATGCTCATTGGCTTGCCTGCACTCAGCGCAGTCCCGCCGCTTTTTAAGATAGTCCTGGTTGCTGGTTTTGTATTCATTGCAGGTGCCTCATCGACTCGCCTGGGGCGGAATTAGTGTGACAAGTCTGAATGGAATCTAGCAAATTTGGTTATACAAGTTTATGTGAAGGGACTCACCTGCTCAGCGGCAACCCCCTTGTCCGCTGCCCCCTGTTCCGCGGAGGTGTGTCTAATACAATCTCTTGATTCAAATTACTGTAAACTAAGAGATCCTCAGGTTTTTCATAATTATATCCCGTTTCCAGCTGCTAAAGCGACCATTTCCTATAATTCCCCTCCATATAACTTGAGGGTGGTTTACTTGTCTTTAGATGTGCCCACTGCCATTCCTAATGTATTAGATGTATGTCATTGCCTTTCAGTTGTGCATCTTGATGCTTCAGGTTTTCTAAAGTAGATTTATTAGTTATAGCTGCACAGCCTTTTACATTTTGTAGTTATTGGAGGATGGCAATCTCATTGGCTTGCTGCACTCAGGCACCTCTTTAAATCCGTGTCATGCGTTAGATTCAATTGCAGGTTCCTATCACTCCTGGGTGAAGTGGCAGTCTGAAAGGGCTCTCCCTGAGGCACGGCTAACATGCTATTTCAGTGTAGTGGGACTCCACATGCTCTGGGAACCCCTTGACGTGTTGGGAGAGTGTGCCTTCTAATAGACAATCTTTGATCAAAATACTGTAAACTAAGTAGTCCAGGTTTTTCATATTTTCTCTTAAGCTGTAAAGCATATTACTTATAATTCCTATATAACTGAGGTTTTTTTTCTTAGAAATCTTTAGGTAGTGTGCACTGATTTATGTATTAGATGTATGTCATGCCATTTCAGGTGTGCCCTATGGCTTAGTTTTCAAAGTATATATTAGATGTACAGCCTTTTACCATTTTGTAGTCTATTTGGGAGATGGCTAATTCATTGGCTTGCTTGCATCAGCACCCCCTTTAAATCGTTTGCAGGTTAATGCAATTGCAGGTTCCTATATCACTCCTGGGGACAAAGTGGCAGTCTGAATGGGACTCCATTGCAAGGTAACATGTTTTAGTGTAGGAGATCTCACCCTTGCTCTGGGATCCCCTAGGAAGTGTTGGGAGGTGAGCCTTAATACATCATATTGATCAAATACTGTAAACTATAAGAGTCCCAGGTTTTTTCATATTTTCATTAGCTTTAAAGAACATTTCCTATATTCCTATATAAACTTGTGGTTTTTACTTTGTCTTTAGTGTGCCACTGGTTTATGTATTATGATGTTAATGTCATTGCCTTTCAGTGTGCACCTATGCTTTGTTTTCAAAGTATATTTTAGATGTGCACTGCCTTTTTACATTTTGTAGTTATTTGGGGAGATGGCAATCTCATTGGCTTGCTGGCACTCATGCCACCACCTTTATATCCGTGCAGGTTAATTCAATTGCAGGTTCCTATCCACTCATGGGGGAAGTGCAGTACTGAAGGACTCCTTAGCAAGGTAACATGTTTGAGTGTAAGGGAACTCACATGCTTGGCAGCAACCCTCTGACGTGTTGCCGGAGGTCCCAGCAGCCTTAATCACAATCTCCTTTGATCAAACTACGTGCCTAAAAACTCAAGTGTCCAGCAGTTTTTCATTTTTCCTTTGCTGCCTCTAACTACAAGCCTATTTCCTACCCTCCATATTCCTATATAACTGAGGTTTTTACTTAGTCTTTAGTGTGCCACTGAATTTATGTATTAGATGTATTGTCATTGCTCTGTGTGCAGTGGTGCTAGTCGGTATGCGCTGTGTTTCTGTTGTTTGCAAAGTGGTATTATGCATGTTGTTGATGGTGCACGAGCCTTTTGAGACGCAGTGTTGTTAGTCTATTGTGATTTGGGAGGGGATGGCAATTGTCATTGGCTTGCTGCACTCAGCTCCACCACAACTTTATAATCCGTTGCAAGTGTTAATTCAAATTGCATTGAGTTTCCTATCACTTAATTGTGGGATTATAATGGCTGTTTTCTGTTATTATGGTTATCTGTCCTAAGCAATATGGTATTACATGATTTTAGTGTAGGGGACTCACCTGCTCTGGGAACCTTGACGTGTTGGTGATTTTGAAGGAATGGTGAGGCTTTAAATTCTATTGTTCTGTTTGGAGTTCTGTAATACTGGTAAAACTAAGGAGTCCCAGGTTTTTCATATTTTCCTTAGCTGATAAAGCGATTTCCTATATTCCTATATAAATTGGGTTTTTCTTTAGTCTTTAGGTGTGCCACTGATTTAGTATTAGAATGTATGTCAATTGACCTTTCAGTGTCGCCACCCGACATGGCTTACGTTTTGCAAACGTATGATATTACGAGGTTGGCGACAGGCTTGGGTTGGGTACTTAGTGTGTTTGTAGTCTATTTGGGAGGCATGGCAATCTACTATTTGACTAGCTGACTTCCAGCTCACCCCTTTATCTCGTGCAGGTTATCCTTCAATTGCCTAAGGGTCTTCCTATCATCTCCTGCCGGGAAGTGCAGTCTGAATGGCCACTCCTAAGCCACAAACCCACCCCCCCCATCCAGGTATAATGCTTTGAGTGTAGGCCCGGTAACTTTACACTGCTATGGGAACCCTTGACTGTGTTTGGAGGATGGTATTTTAGGTGAGCTTAATACAAATCTTTCGATCAAAATAATGAATAAACTAAGAGTCCCAGGGTTTTTAATTATTTTCACTTAGTCTGGTAAAGCATTTCCTATATTCTATATAATTGAGGTTTTATTAGTCTTTAGTGTGCCACTGATTTATGTATTAAGATGATGTATGGCCTGTTCAGTGTGCACCTATGCTTAGTTTTCAAACGTATATATTTAGATGTGCAAGCCTTTTACATTTTTCGTTAGTTATTTGGGAGATGGCTAATCTCGCAATGGCTTGATATTGTTTTTTTATGTTTGTATTTTTTTTACTGCAATCTGCCACCCCCTTTAATCCGTGCAGGTAATTCATATTGCATGGTTCCTATCACTTCCTGCGGGAAGTAGGCAGTCTGAATGGACTCCTTAGCAAAAAAGGTAACGATGTTTTATGTAGGGACTCGGACGCTGCTTTGGGAACCTGCTATGACGTGTTGGGCATGGTGAGGTTAATACAATCTTTGATTATTTCTGTAAACTAGAGGTCCCAGGTTTTTCATATTTTCCTTTTGCGTGTAAAGCATTTCCCTATTATTCCTTAGTAGTAACTTGGGGTTTTTACTTAGTGAGTCTCTTTTAGTGTGCGCATTTATGATTTATGTATATGAGATGTTAGGTGTTCGATTGCCTATTCAGAGTTGCCACGCTGGATGCTTAGTTATTCAAAGTATATATAGATGGTGCACATCCTTTTACATTTTGTAAGTCTATTTGGGAGATGAAATTCATTGGCTTGCTGCACTCAGCAAGTCCCTTGTAAATCCAGTGCTGGTTAATTCATTGCAGGTTCCTAATCTCTCACTGGGGAATGTGGCAGTCTGAATGGACTACTAGCAAGGGTATCATGTTTTTAGTGTGAGGGACTCACCTCGCTCTGGGAACCCCTTGACGTGGTTGGGGAGGTGAGCGTAATACAATCTTTGCTCAATACTGTAAACTATGGAGTTCCCAGGTTTTTTCATATTTTCCTTAGCTGTAAAGCATTTCCTATTTTCCTATATAGACTTGAGGTGTTTACTTAGTCTTTAGTGTGCCAATCGTTTTATGTATTAGACTAGTTGTCATGCCTTTCAGTGTGCACCTTATGTTATGTTTTAAAAAGTTATTATTAGATGTGCACATGCCTTTTACATTTTGTAGTCTTTTGGGAGTGGCCAATATCATTGGCTTGCATGCACTCAGCCACCCCCTTTAAATCCTGTGCAGGTTAATTCAATTGCAGGTTCCTATCACTCATGGGGACTGGAGTGGCCAGTCTGAATTGGATCTTTCCCTAGCAAGGTAACATGTTTTAGTGTAGGGAAATCACATGCTATGGGAAAACCTTGACGTGGGTGTTGGGAGGTGAGATTAATACAATCTTTGATCAAATATGTAAGAACGTAAGAGTCCCATGGTATTTTTTCATATTTTCCCATTAGCTGTAAAGCGTTTCCTATATCATTCCTATTAATAACTTGGTGGTTTTACTTAGTCTTTGGTGTGCACTGGAAAATTTTATATTTTTTGGGTTTAAATTAGATGTATGTCATTGCATTTAGATGTCTGCATTCCTATGCTTGACAGTTTTCAAAAGTGAGTTATTATTAGATGTGCACTAGCTTTTACATTTTGTGTAGTCTATGTTGGGAAGTATAGGCGAGGTATTTCATTGGCTTGCGTTTGCACCTCAGCGCATACGCCCGCTTTTAAATTCTGTTGGCGAGGTTAATTCAATTGCAGTTTCCTATCACTCTGGTGGAAGTGGCAGGCTGGTTGTTTGAATAGGATCTCTAAGAAATGTTAGGTTTGGGTGAAGCTTGTCTTTGAGTGTAGGGGATTTGTATCGACTGCTCTGAGATTTCGCCTCTGTCGTTGTTGTGTTTGGTGAATTAGGTGGAGGTTAATACGCAATCTTTGATCAAATACTGTAAACTAAGAGTCCCTAGGGTTTTTATATTTTCTGGCTCGCAGCTGTAAAAGCATTTCCTATATTCCTCATATAACGCTTGGAGGTAGTTTACTTAGGTCGTTTAGTGTGCGCACCTGATTTATGTATTAGATTGTATGTGCATTGCCTCTTCAGTGTGCACCTCATTGCTTACGTTTTTCAAAGTATATATTAGATGTGCATCAGCCTTTTTACATTTTTGATAGTCATATTTGGGAAGATGTGGCAATTGTCTCATTGGATTGCTGCATCTGCACCCCCCTTTATAATCCGTGCAGGTTAATTCAAATTGCTAGGGTTTCGCTAACACTTCATTCCTGGGGGTAGGCGGAGTGGCAGTCTGAATGCGACTCCTTAGCAAAGGAGGGTACATTGTTTTAGTGTAGGGAGAGGTGCTCAGACATGCCTCTGGGGAATAACTTGACGTGTTGGGTATGTGTGAGTTAGTACCAATCTTTGATCAACTTATCTGATAAACTAAGTCAATTGTCCCAGGTTTTGGTTCTGAATAATATCTTCCCTTAGCCTGTAAAGCATTCTCCTAATATTACTTTTAACTTTGATGGTGTTTTACTTAGTCTTTAGTGTGCACACTGATTTATGTATTTGATGTGATGTTCATTGCCTTTCGATGTGCACCTATGCTTACGTTTTTCAAAAGTATTTTTTATGATGTGACAGACCTTTCTTACATTTTGATTTGTCTATTTTTGGGAGATGGCAATCTCATTGGCTTGCTGCACTCGCCATACCCCATTCTAAATCACGGTGCAGGTTAATTCAATTGCAGGTCCTGAGGTTCACTCGATGGGGAAGTGGCGTGGGGGGGGGAGGCTGAAGGAGCGTTCCTAGCAAGGGTATAAGGCAGTTTTAGTGTAGGGAGTCACTCTGCTCTGGGGAAACCCCTTGTCGTGTTGGGAGGTGAGTGCTTTTATATACTAAATCTGTTGATTCAAATACTGTAACAGGCTTAAGTAGTTGCCCAGGTTTTTCATATTGTCCGCTGTTGATGGCTGGTAGAAAGCAGGGTTTTCCGACTTATGATTCCATATATTACAGTTGAGTGTTGATCTGTTAGTCTTTAGCTGGTGCGACTGTGATTTAGTTATTAGATGGTATAGTCGGCTTTGGTGCCGTCTTTCAGTGTGCAAGCTAGATGCTTACGGTGTTGTGGGTTACAAATGGTTGATATATTATGATGGTGCGACAGCCGTTTACATGGTTTGTGTGTTAGATTGGGGAGGAGTGGCAATCTCGTATTGGCGCTTGCTGCACTGCAGCCCTCGCTCCCCCGCGTTTAAATGCCGGGGTGCAGGTTGAATTCGCTACATTGCAGCAGCAGTGCTCCTATCAGACTCCTGGGGATCAGTGGCAGTTGGAATGGAATCTAGCTAAGTAACATGTTTTGGTGTTAGGGAGCTTACTCACTGCTCTGGCGAGACCCTTGACGTGGTTGGGACGGTGGGTCGTTTTATATTCAATCTTTAGGAATCACATACCTAGTAATATGTAGCAGTCCCATGGGTTTTTCATACTTTTTCTTAGCTGTAAAGCATTTCCTTATTCCTTATAACTTGGGGTTTTTCTTAGTCTTTTTTGGCCCCTGATTTTGATTAGTGTATGATTGCCTTTAGTGTGACTTGCTTTTTTTCCAAAGTTATATTGTGTGCAAGCCTTTTTAAATTTTTTTGTCTATTTGGGGGATGGCAATTCATTGGCTTGTGACTAACCACCCTTTAAACCGTGCAGGTTAATTAAAAGCAGGTTCCTTTTCATCCTGGGGATGTGGCAGTCTGAATGGACTCCTAGCAAGGTATATGTTTTAGTGTAGGGATCACTGCTTTGGGAACCCTTGACGTGTTGGGGGTGAGCTTAATAAATCTTTGATCAAATACTTTTAAATAAGAGTCCCAGGGTTTTTTAATTTTCCCTTTGTGTTGCATTTTCCCTTTTTTCCTTATAACTTGGGTTTTATTAGTCTTGTGTGCCCTGTTTTTTGTTTAGATGTATGTAAATTTCCTTTTAGTGTGAAACCTTGCTTACGTTTTCAAAATAAATTTTTGATGTGCACAGCCTTTTAATTTTGTAGTCTATTTGGGGGATGGCAATCTCTTTTTCTTGCTGCATCAACCCCCCCTTTTTAAAACCGTGGGTTAATTTAATTGCAGGGTTCCTATCCTCTGGGGAAGTGGGGTTGAATGGGGCTCCTACAAGGTAACAGTTTTGTGTGGGGCTCCCTGCTCTGGGAA
>JAODAL010043933.1:0-33366 GCA_025379985.1 Phyllomedusa bahiana
AAAAAGTTGGGGTTATTATTTTAGAGAAAAGAGGGGCTTGGGGGGTGACATATAATTTGTATAAATATATCAAGGGTCAGTATAGAGATATCTCCCAAGATATATTTTTTTCTGGAGAAGGATCGTTCATCCAGGGATTTATTCTGATTGCAATATTGGAGTTGAGAAGAAATGTTTTCCCAAAAATGAGGACAATTGGCTTCTACCTTATGAGGGGTTTTGCCTTCCTCTGGATCAACACTACAGGGCAATAGGCTGAACTGGATGGATGTCTGTTTTATTTCAGCCTTACAAACTATATAAGTATGTCATTTTAGACACACTACTGGAAACAATGTATCTGTAACTAACCTATACTGTCTTCGGTGAGAACAGCAAAAACTATGTGACAGGTTACCTTTAATTTAGTTATGCAGACATTCTAATGTGTTTGAAGGCCTTTTAACTGTATCATAATGATAGATGTCAGAGAATGAAGATCAAGAAAATTGAATTTGAAAATGTCTGATCCTTTTCCCCTTAGGTAAATTTGGAATCTTGTGATTCACATTCCTTCATTTTATTGCATTGCAAGCAGCAACTCAGCCAGCTCAAACCTTCAACATTGTGCAGATGACAAAGCAGAACTATTCATAGATAAAGGGTCAAGATATTCCTTGCAGCAGCTCCAAAGTCTTGTGCATAAGAAGGGACCAAAAGATGGCAGAGTAATAGGAGACAGCCTAGATGAGCTTCAAACAATGTGATCTATCTATGAAACAGCAACTGAACATCCTTGAAAAAATATGTTTATAACACTGCACAAAGCAATTAAAGTGGTGTTCCCACCTAGTGTCGGACTGGAGTACCTCGGACCCACCAAAGAAAGTCATTTTTGGGGCCCCACTCTTCAGCGAAATACAAAAAAATACATGGCCTCCGTGTATTATGTAGTAAAATGGAATTAGATTGCCAAAATCTAAAATAAATAGGATTTCTCCAAGATCGGCAACTTACATTGATATTGATACAGGCTATATTGGCACGTGGTGGATTTGTTAGGCCACACAGCACACAAAAACGGTCGCCTTTTCAGCGGTTTTAGTATTTTGAAACTGCTGGAAAACTGACTGTTTATCAAGCCCATAGACTTTAATAGAAAACACGACGTGTATTCTTAACAGGTCGTTTTTTTTTTTCAGCTCGTTTTCTGGCACTGGCAGATTTAGGAGAAACAGTGAGCATTTTGTGTGGCAAAAAAAGAAAACTGACCAGTTTTTGTCACTATTTTCCAAAAAACCGCAGCCGTGCATAGGAAAAAAGCCGTTGGCTTTCCAACGGTTTTTGTTCTATGCTGTGTGTTTGAAGCCTTACAGAAGTCATTACAACTAAATAAAATTTTTATCAGTTTGAAAAGTTTTGTTTTTGCAGCAGATATATGGATTTCTGTACAATCCATTTAGTTGAATCAAACAGTCGAAAAACTTCCTGCACGGATGGTTATTTTCTAAAACAGTTGAGGACCCCACCACTGCTATCTACAGTACCTACATGACACCAATTCTATATACACAGTCATTAAGTAAGAAGTAAATTTTATAGTAAGTAATCACAATTTATAAGTTTATAATTATTAATGGAACCTATATACAGAACCAACAGTTAGGTGGATGGCTCTGGTAGTGCTTCAGTATTGGAGCATAGCAAACATGTAACAGAAAGCAAATTTTATACATAAATTTATTTTCTGGTCTCCTTCAAAACACATTTTTTTTTAAGCAACCGAGCTGCATAAGGGCTTAGTTGTTGTGGAGCGATAAGGGTAGGTTCACATGGCGTTTCTTAGGTTTGTGTTTGGATCTGTGTTTCAGACCTAAAACGGACCAAAACACGCATCTAACAAGGGGCAGTGTGATTTAAATTGCTTTCAATATAAAACACGTATCACAGTTCAGATGAGTGATCGCTGTTGCATGTTTTACATGCGTCTTTCGGATCCATTAAAGAATTGTCATGTCAATTGTGACCCATTTATGCATTTTTCCCTTTTTTAAGACTATAAGCTGCAATTTTGCTGCACAGAAAATGTATCCAAACATGCAGCACACTTTGGGTGTGTGTTTGATATGTTTGACACAACGTTTTATAGTCCATTTTTTTGATTGAAAAACAGATTGAAAAACACTGTGTGAACATCCCCTATGGGCTTGTCCCCACGGCACGGGTTTTCACCCAGTTTTTCAGATGGTTTTGAAAGCCGTCTGTAAGGGGATGAAATTTTAAATTGGGCCCCGCCTGGAAAACTTGTGCGTGGCCCCCACTCCCGGGTTTTTTCCCTGGGCTTTTTTTTAGACCCGCACCCAACAAATATTCAACATGTTCATTCTTTTGCCCAGATTTAGGCGATTTATGAACTGTTAATGGGGGGAGGGGGGGGGGAGGCTTTTCTGCAAAAGCGGGGGAAACCCACCCCCCGGCGGCCGGGGTCCCCATGGCCCCAAAAAATAGTGAAAATTTACCGGTCGGGTTTTCTAACCTATTTGCACTGTGCCATGTGAGTAGCCCCTAATTTTTTTTACGCTACTATTTTTGGGTTTTTAGTGACTCTTAACTTCATTTTCCCTTTTAAAAGCAATAACCAGAAAACAGCAAAAAAAGTTTACATTTTTTACGCTGTTCACCATTTCGGACAGATTATAATTTTATTGTTTAGGTCGTAATAGGTATGGAGATGCCAAATATGTATAGGCTTGAGTTTTTTGTTCCCTACATATAGAACAAGGGAATTTTTTGTTATATATTTAACTTTTTACACAATTTTTTAGCTCCAGTACAGCACTTTAAAAATGTAATTTTTAATCACTCATATAAAACTGTATCACTGATGTAAAAAGAATAGAAAACCCACAAAAGCGGTGTTTTCCCCTGTAACTTTGATGAAATATCATAGGATTTGCCATCAAAGTTGATAGGTGCAAGTCCCCCCCTTGAGACCCTCATTTTCTAGGAACAGCCCCCCAAAGTCTCGCTAGAATGGAGAAATGGTTATTTGTGATGATCTCCCTTCGGGGGGAATTCCCCGTACAGGGGAATGGGGTTTCAGACGATTCCAGAAATCCCATAAATAGTGGAGATTCTTGCCGCAGGACCCAAATCTCCCAATGAGCTACGTATATTGATCTGAATACACCCTCAGGGCTGCCCTTAAAAAAGGCTTTTTGGCAGCCTAAGGGGTTACCATGGAAACCCGTGTGTTTGTTAATATATTTATTTAAATTATATTAATAATATATAATTTAAATGTAACACTCTTAAAAAACACATATGCAAATTTTAAGTCCATACACTGTTTTTGTACACTTGTTTTTTTTTGTTTACTGGATCTCCTGCAATTTGTTGAAAAATATGAGATCACGTTAGTCCTAGGGGGGGACAAGGGAAAAGGGGGCCATAAGTTGGGGCACAGCAATAAGTTGCAAAGGGACTGGCCCAAAACTTAACCTCCCTCTGGGTCTCCACAGATAAGCTTTTTTTATATGAATGGTCCCCGTTCATTGTTTTTAGGGGCTTTAATAGAGAAGTGGGGCCCCCAAAGCAAACTTTTGGATGGGGCCCCCCACCCCCCCTTTTCCCCACTACGAACATTTACCAAGGACTTGCTTTTAAGTAATGTAAAATCCAGGGGAAATACCTCCCCAATACATATCACCTTTCATTTTGCCCCAGAGAAATCCCACTAAAAAACCAAAAACCCAAAAAATTATAATAAAACAAAAAACATGGGAAAATTTATTTTTAACCGCCAAAAACATGACCCAAAGTGATAAAATAATCCCCCTTTACATAAATAAATCAAACACAAAAAACCAATAGAAATCCCCATTTTTGTGACCATTTTATGGGTTTATATTAGTGTACACGGGCTCTGCAGACTGTAAAAAACCACCTTATTGTGCCCAATTATTGGTAGTTTCCCCGGTGTGCACAGACGCTGCAGACATATGTATTGAAGGTAGTTACATTTTTGTGACTCAGAGGTAATTTTTTTCTCGACGAGTCGATACTTCCCCTTTTGGGTTCTGCATGGGGTCCAACCCCCAAAAAGGGGGGGGAATTAAAAACGTTTCCGGGGCCCCCTTGCCCCGGGGAGATTTAGACAAAAAATATCTTAAAAACCCATTTTTTCCAAAGCACCTGCCCCCTGGCTTTATGGGGCCCCATTTAGGCAAAACGGGTTTTTTGAAAAGGCAAAAAGGGGCCCCCCAGAAAAAGCCGGGTTTTTTAGGTGGGAATAGGGCCCTCATATAGGGGAAGGTTTTTAGGTAGTAAAAGGGCCCCCCATACGGGCCAGTAAGCAGGTTTTTGGGTAGCTATGGGGGCCCCAATATATATGGGGCAGAGTTTAGTTAGCAAATTGGGACCCCGTATAGATAGGCGGGGCGGGGTAAAAGGGGCCCCATATAGGTGGGAAGGCGATTTTAAAGGTACCCAAAAGGGGGGCCATATATGTGGGCCAGGCAGGGTTTGGGGGTAGGCAAGGTGCCCCAAACGGTAGGAAAGGGCTAAAGGAAAGGCTATAGGGGCCATTTTTAAAAAGGAAGGGATTAGGAAAGTTTATAGGGGTTAAATATATATAGGCAGGTGGGGGATAGGGTAGGCTATGGGGGCCCAAATGAAAAAAAGGCGGGGCAGGGCTTTGGGGTAGGCTATGGGGCCCCATTTTATAGGGGGGCCCGGTTTTGGGGGGCTTTTATTTTAGGCGGGGCGGGGTTTTATAGGGGCCATATATAGGCGGGGCCAGGGCTATTGGAACCAAACTATAGGCACAGGGCTATAGGGGCCAATATAAAAGGGGGCCCGGGTATAGGGGCCAAATTTCTATAAGCAGGAAAGGGCTATAGGGGCCCAAATATTGGGAGGCAGAACTATAGGGGCCAAAATATAAACGGCGGGGCTATAGGGGCCAATATACAGCAGGCAGGGCTTTAAGGGGCCAATAAAATTGGCATGCGGGCCCGATGGGGGGCCAAATTTTAAAAGGCAGGCGGGGTTTTTGGGGGGGGAAAAGGGGCCAAGATATTGAAAGGGCAAGCAATGGGGGCCAATAAATAGGAAGGCGAGCTTTTTGGGGGAAAATATGCGGCAAGAAAGGGTATAGGGCAAAAAATGCGGGCGGTTAAGAGAAAAAGGGGGGAAAATATGCGGGCCCGGGCCGGCGGGGGGCCTTTAGGGGAAAAAATTTTTGCAGGAAAGGAAAGGGGGGCTTCATTTTTTTTAAAAAAAAAATAAAAATCATTTACTTACCTGCTCTCGCCCCCCCGAAGAAAAGCGCACCGGGAACGGCCCTTCGTGCTTGGCGGGGGCCCGCGCGAAATTTTAATTAAATCGCCAGCCCCCCGCCCAGAACTTTTGGGCCCGGGCGCGGGTTTTATTAGCGACCCGGGAGCCGCCTGTTTGGGCTAATACGGAAACCCCTTTCCTTTTTACGCTCGGGCCGGGAGGGCCCGGGCTTTCAGAGGTAGGAAGGCCGGGCCCCCACCTCCGCGGGGGCCCAAACCGGCATTTGAACTAGAAATGTTCTTGCTGGCTGGCCCCGGGAGCCGAAAAAACCCCGGATTTAAATTAGGATGTGGTAGCGGTCTGCCCCGGGGCAGGGGCCCCCCCTAGTTAAAAACCCTTGATTGTGTTCATGACTGAGAAATCAGACATAAACCAGCCTGGCTGCCATTGGCGGGAACTGTGTGAGTGTTTCCCTAAAGAAAAAAAACTGGGTGCCGCATTTCTTTTTAAACCCCCACAGCCCTCTTTCCCATAACCCGGCCCCGGGGGCCTATGGAGGATTTTTCTGCTTCTCCGGGGGGCCGTTTGACGTGTTCCCCCAAAAAGGTTTTGGAGGGGCGTGCACACAACTCTCCATTCTTTTATGGGATTTCGAGCTGAAACTAAATGGAGAGTCATATTTTAGCATGAGGGGCCTGGGCCCATTTTTCCAGCGTAGGAGCTGTGATTTTTATTGTGCTCAAAAAACTGTTCCTGGGGGAAGAGAAGGGGAAAGGGGTAAAATTTATATTTTTTTATTAAAAAAATTTAAGGGGCCTTTTTTGCTTATCTACCTACGGGGTGTGAAACCCCCTATTTGATATCCCTACAGGGGGCATAAAAAACCCCTCCCATTTTGGGGACCGTATATCAAATTATTTCCCCTTTACAAGAGGCTGTATATCTCCCTAAAGGAGAAATATTTTCTATCATTACAGGGTCTATATACTTCCCAGGGGGATGTATACCTACCTTTATACAAGAGAAGGCAATATCAGTACCTATTTTACTACCTACGGGGGTTTTTGGTAAAAACCCTTTCCTGCGGGGGACCTATAAAACCTATCTTTTTTCCAGAGGGCCCCTTTACCTATCTACTTTGGGCCTACAGTCCCAAGCAAAAGTTTAATAATTTTTTTGAATTTTAAACTTTCAAGCCCCAAAACTCAACCATCCACTACAGTTTTAAAATTTAAAGATTTACCAAAATTTTATAACAAATCTTTGGGTTTATCTTATATAAATTTGATTGCAAAAAATTAGCATTTGCTTAGTTAGGGAAAATTTCCTGTTTTAAACTGATTGTTTTTTGTTTTTTTTTTCCCGTGGTGGAAGAAAATTTTTTTCTTCTTTTTTTTGCTCCCTTTTACAACCTATTTTAAATTTTCCCTAATATTAGGTTGATTTCCAAGAAAAAGGGTTTCACTAGTTCAAATTTGGAGTAACACCCCTTTAAAGAAGTTTTCCCCAAAAACGAGAGACTGCATCCCCCATTTAAATCACATTTTATTCTGGTCAAGAAACTTACCAAATTGCATTATAGGGAGTTTGGGAAAGAATATAAAAGGGAAGTCAGCCCAAATTCTTCCAAACCCAAAAGGGTGGAACCCCGGCAAAATTTTGGGAGTCAAAAAATTTTGGGACCCATCACAAAGTCTATCAGTTCGGGCCCCATGACAAGCACGGCAGTGGGGAGGAGGGCTGAAATCCCTCATAATTTTTGAATCACAGAATCCAAAAAAGCACATGTCCAAAAACACTACACAAGTCGGAAAATTTTTAAAAAAAGTAGGGAAAAGTGGAAGGTAAAAATTTGGAAACTTGTAATGTGAAGCAATGGAGAAAAATTCCAAAATTTTGGACCCTAATGGGTGAAAAAATGGGTCTTGAAAAATGAAGGGAAAAGAAGGGGTTTTGGATCAAGAAATTGTCAAAGGGTGGAAGCCGATGAATGGGGTTTGTTTTACTTATACATTCAATACTATGACTTTGAAAACTTTACAAAGATGACATAGTGTTTTTCCCCAGCAAAACAACCCAAGCATATGTCAAGATTGGCCAAAAAATGGTTCAGGAAAAGAGATACCCGGATTTTGGGCCCTTTACAGTCCCCAAAACCTCCAAAACCCAAATAAAGATTTGTGAGTAAGTTGAAAAAAAAAGTTGTATTCATTCCCAAGTGGGGTAGGGGAAAGAATGCCAAACCCAAAATTGGGGAAAATGTAGAAGAGACCCGGGAAAACAATTTCAGTCCAAAACAAGGCTTTAGTTTGGAAATTTAGATCATGCTTTGGGAAAGGGAATTTTGGCAGTGTTAAAAGCCAAAAATGGATTTTTCAAAATACTAACAAAAAAATAAAAAAATTTAAAATCTAATTGTTAGGAGCAAAACAGTTAAAAAAAGCAGGTTTTCATGATAAAATTGCATAAAAAAAGCATATGCTGAGTAAACGCAAAATCAAATTTATGTATGAATAAACCAAAATGATTTCTACAAAAGATTGTAACCTCACGTTCACACTTAAATGGAGGTGAAAATTTAGCTAAAAGGTCAAAAAAATTTAAAAAATTGTTAACCCTTTTGCTTGTTTACTGTATATTCCTTTCCCACTGGGGGTTTTTCATTCCCACCAAAAATGAAGGGGCTAAAATTTCTACCTACTTTAAAGGGGGTTCCCCCTATACCTACCTCAGTGGGTTTATATACCTACCTAATGGAGGGGGTTTTTGCCTGTTTTGTTTACTTGGGGGGGTTCAAAATTAATTTTCTACCTATTTTAAAGGGGGTCTATATACCCACCCATCTTCCCGGGGAAGGGTTATATACCTTCCTACCCAATGGGGGACCTACAAAACCCTAATTGTCAGAAAAAATGGCGGAACCCCGGATGCAAGGTTGGGAAAGCCGATTTTTTTCCTATGAAAGGGTTTTTTCCTGCTGGTTTGGGAGAGATTTGGGTCATCTTTGGGCCACCCCAAGTTGGGGCGTATTAGGGCCCCGCCAGGGGAATGTGGTCCCAAAAAGGTCTGGTTTCACCATAGCCAACCCCAAAAAATTTGGGCTTGCTGCGATGGAACACTCCGGTCGCTACCCCACCCCACCCTTTCTTGGCGGTGGCAGCAAAAAAGGTTTCAGCATAGTCGGGGATAAAGCAGGGGGGTTAAAGGGCAGGGGGCCCAAAAGGGTTTTGGTTAAGGGACGGAGGCTACAAGTATGGGACAAGGAATAAACAGGAACAGACTTAAAGAAAGCTTTCCCCCCAAGGGACAGGGCAAAATTTTTATCGGGTTTTTTTTTTCCCGAGTAAGAGAGGGAAAAGGGAAAGGTTAAATTTGGGTCAGGGGCCCGGTTTATAACCAATCACTTTGGGACGAGGGACTTTTAAATCTTTGCAGAGCTTTCCATTTTTGGGGGCCCCCAGTCACAGGGGTGCATTTAGAAAAAAACCCCTGTTACAAAAGGAAAAAAGGAGCCGGGGGGTAGGACTTTAAACGGCTGGGATCATTGGGTTTTGGGTTTCTTCATACAACCCTTGGGCAAGTGAGTTGTGGCGACCCCCCACCACGTTGATACAAGTGCCCCGCAACTCCGGGGATGGGCAGCGGGGGTATTTGCAACAAAAAGCTTAAATCCCCAAAAAGTTTTAAATTTTCAACAAGTTTTTTCGAAAACAAAATCCGGGTAGGGTTAAAGGGGACAATGTTTGCGAAGGCCGGGAAATTTTGTCAACAGTTTCGTTATTTCCCGGACCCCTTTTTGTTGAGTGTGCAAGAAGATTTTTCCGGACAGTTTAAAAAATTGGGAAAGAAAATGTCACGGAAAAGTACCCAAAGGGACCCCATGTGATGCAGAAAGGGCAAATTTCATATCTTTTAAAAGCCAGGGGGTTTTTTTCCAAATTTTTAAAAACAAAATTCTTGCTTACATTGCCCAAAGGGAGGAAAATTTAGACCAAAAAAGATGGGTTTGGGCCCTTGTTTTTGGGGAGTAACTTGGGCCCACAGAAATTGGGCAGTTGTTGATTCTTTGTTTGGGTCTAACTGGGTTGAGGATGCAAAATAGGGCCCGGGGGTTTTTTCACTGCAGTGAAGAAAAAGTTTGGGCAGACTGACTATTTCTCTTAGTAACAAAAATTGGGGTTTTTTTTGAAAATTTAAATGTGCAACCATGATGGAGGGGGCAGCTGGTTTTCAGGGACTGCTGAAACAAGAAATTCCACGGGTTTTTTTTTCTTGGCGGGATGTTCCAATGGTTTTTATTGAAAAATGCAGCAAGCAACGTTTAATTTTTGGTTTTGAAAACATTGATTAAAAATGAAAGCATTTTTTCTTCTCCCCAAAAACCCGTAAGAGAAATATCATTTTCCACTACTTTCAAGACGTTTTTGGCCCCACAAAGGGGCCCAAAGTTTTAAAAATTTGTGAAACAAAGTTGGTTTTTCCAGAAGGGAGTTTATTAAAAAAATCCTGGGAAAACCCGGTCGGACGGGCCGTGTGGGCCCCCCCCAGGAAATTTCCGTGCTCCCTGGGGCCCGGCCCGCGCAACCCTTTCCCGAAGCCCGGGGGCCCGGTCCGGCCCCAGAGGGCCCCCCCCGGGGAGCGGGGACTAAGTCCCCCCCCCACCCGGGGTCTGCGGGGGTGTCACCCGGGGACAAACGCCAAATTTTTGGAAATGCGCTCCCTGTTACCCCCGGGAGCCTGCCCGGGCCCCCGGGCCCCCACCCGCTGATGTAGGGGCGCGGTGGGGTACTTCCAGCGCCCCTATGCAGGGGGGCAGGCAGGACGGGGCCGGAGCAGGAGCCCAGCCAGGTAAGTGGCTTTGGGTGTTTTTGTTTTTTTTTTTTTTTTAAATACCCCCCAAGGGGGGGGGGGCCCTGGCTACAAGGGGGGGGGCCCCCCGGCTTTCAAGGGGGGTTTCCTTTGGGTACAAGGGGGGGTCCCACTTCAAAAGGGGCCAAAGGGGTACAAAGGGGGGGGCCCTTGGGTACAAAAAAGGTTTGTCAGACAGGAGGGTGGCAGGCTCTTTCCCCCCGAGTGCAGAGGCACAAATATTCCAGGCCCCGGTCCGCAGTACAAACATGGGGGGTCCAGCAAGGGGGGCCCTCGGTTTAGGCCCAACTGCTGCTGTCCTCAAACGGGGCCCTGTGTTTTTTCAGCAACCCAATGGTTTTTTGGGTTGGTTGCTAGGGCATCCCCCTTCCTCCTGATGACATTTTACAACCCCAGCCAAGAGTCCCGGGGGAAAGTCAGACACAACCCTTAGTTTGGGAAAGGCCCGGGAGGGGGGGTCAGTGGGCCCCCCACCTGTCCCCCAACCCGCCCTGTCCCCTCCCGTTTTCCCACCAAGGGTTACTATGTGGTCTGGGTCAAACGGGCCCCTATATAGCGAGGTGGGAAAAATTTGAGGAGGGCAGTCCCGCACTACTTGGCAAAAAAGAAAGGGGGGGCCCAATATCCCCTGCTTCTTGGGAGTTTTTTGGCGGGAAAATTAAGATGTGGAAAAGTGGGGATGGGGGGGTTTTGTTGTGAGGGGTTTAGCCCCTGCTTTCCAAGACCGGTGATGAGGACAGCAAATGACCCATGGGTTTCACAAATAGAAAGATGATGTAGCCGACCGCACTTTGGGAGGGGTGGGGGCAAGTGCTTATCATCGTCAGGAGAAAAGGGGGAGGCCCTCAGCTTGCGCGTCAGGCAGCGGCACAGCCACAAGTGGGTTGTTTTGGCCGTGCGTCAGGGAGGTTAGCCGCAAATGTGAGGTCGGGGGGCCCCAAGCGGCCCGGGGTAAAAAACCCCCCTTCGGGAAGGGCCCCAAAAAAAGTAGCGGCCAAAAGGGACTCCAAGGCAGCGGGGCGGGGAGTGTCACCCCAGTGCGGAGGTTGGGCGGTTAAAAATCCCCATATCGGGGGCTTTTGGCAGTTCCCTTTTCAAGAACCGGAGGAGCCCGGGGTTTTGGGTTTTATGTAAAAATTTTTTAGGGCAGAAAGTGAAAACGGTTTGGCCCGGGCTAAAGTTTGGGACCCTGGCCCCTGGAAAAAACATGCAGCGTCACCATCCGGTGGCCTGGGAAGGGGAAACCCCTTCCCCAGATGTGGTGGTCCATCCTGCCCCGCAGCAACAGCAGCAGAGCCGGCCCCCTGGCCCCAAATTTCCCTTGCAGCCAGTCAAAAGGGTTCCCCCACCTCTGCAGGGAAAGGGGGCTGTTTCTCTTTTTACTTTTATTTTCCCCGGTTTCCGATGCTCCCTGCTTTTCCCCCTTTTAAAGGGGCCAGCAGAGTTCAGGAGGCGATTGCAAAAGAGAAACAGTTATGCGTCCCCCCATCCCAAGGGGCAGAAACTGGGCCGTGTCCCGTCCCCAGTTTTTTGTAAATGCAGTCCCGGGTTTTTTTTCCCAAAAGGGGGGACTTGCACCCTTCAGAGAAATAAGGCTTGTGCCCGGCCCAGATGGGGAGTTTCCCCGCCCTTTTTTTATTTTCCCAAAAAAGGGGAAATAACCCGACTTCATAAATATTTTAAAAAGAAGGTGGGCCAGGGCCAAGAGTTAAACGGTTTGTTCCAAGGTGCACCCTCTGGAGTGTAACTCGGTCAGGGGGCCCTTACTTTTCCTTTAACCGGGCCCACCCCCCCCCCCCCGGGTGGGAAAGTGCTCCTGCCCAGGGACAACCAAAAACTTGGACAGGACGCGCCTTTTCCTCACGGGTTGTCAAAATGCGGGGTCCTGCCCCAATGTTCCCCCTCCCCCTCCCTCCTCCACCACCAAACCAATTTTCAGACCCCCCACAAAAATTCACATCCCTTTTCCCCATGTGTAGGGCACAAAAGGGGGGGCATGCAGTTCTCACTTGGGGTTGCCTCCGGAAAATTGAAAAAAAGTCACACAGGGGAGGAAAAATTTCTCCGGGCATGCAGCAAGCAATCGATGTGTGGTTTTTCCGCGCCACTGAAAATCCGGAAAACCCTGGGGGACGGACAATGGGAAATAAATTTGGGGTTTGGGCTTTTCACCGGGGGGAGGGATGGTCCACGCCCTTTCATGGCGACGTGTTCAATCTGGTGTTAAAAAAGGTTTTTTGAAGTTTTCCCCCGGAAAAATTTTAGAAGATTCTGAAAAAGGCCAAAGGGAAAATGTTTAAAGCACCCTTTATCCTTTCCCACAAAGCCAGGAAAAACCTCCTCGAAATTTAAGCGGCAAAACGGCCCCCCCCAACACAAACCCGATATGCGATGTTTCCCCCCGTTGGAATTCCAGGGCCCGCACATGTTGGACCGACCTTTTATGAACAGAGGGGAAAAGGCCCTTAAGATTTTTTTTTGATCCAAAGGGGGGGGGGGGGGGAAGGAGTACTGCCCTGTGTAACTTTGGTCAGCCAAGGTGGCAGCTCATGCGTGGAAAACCTGCCCTTTGTTTTGAGGCCCTTCGGGGGGCCAATTATTTTCAGCGCCAGGGGTAAAGGGGAAAAATAACGTCTTTTCCCCTGCTTCCTTTCCCGGAAAGATGTGAAAAATCTGTCCGGGGGGGGGGGACTGGGGGGCGGGGTGGGCTTCATCTCGCCGGCCAATGAGTCGGTGGGGACTGAAATGGGGGAGGAGGACATTGGGGAAAAAAGCATTGTTGGTGAAATGAGTGGATTTTCCCACCCAGGTGACATGAAGGGGGGAGGAGCAGGAGCAAACTGGGGGGAAATTTGATGGAGTTTAGGAAGCGAGGCAGATGCCCCGCAAGCACGTGGGGAGTATACCGGGAGATGAGGGGGAAGGGGGCCCCCCGGGTCACTTGTGCAGAGGGGCCCGCAGCATGTGATTTGCCTGGCTAGTGACAAGGGCCCAATAGTCAAAAATCCGGGAGGGGGGGTTTATTTTGGCTTTTCCAAACCCCATTGGACCCTGCTACCCGGGCCCCAAAAAGGGAGCCTTTTTCCCAAACTATTTAGAGGGGGACAAAATCAAAAAAAAAAACTATAGGGGGAAACCTCCTTTTGTTTAGTTGGCCGGGTTCCTAAAAGGTGGCATTTCCTTCCCCTTTACAGGGGCCCGCCGGGGGGTTTTTTCAGCGCCTTTTGTACTACTTTCCCCCGGGTGCCCGGGGAAGGGGGGGGGGGGGAGGGGCTGTCCAGCTCCATCAACAGCAACCTAAGTTGGGGGTCATTATGGGGCGCTTCCTTCACCCCCCCTTTGTGAGGAGGCAGTTGCCAGGGGAGCAGGACCTGGAGCAGACCCCGAACCAAAAAGGTGGGGGCCTACTTTGGGCAAAAAAAATCTGCCCCCCCGTTAGAAGATCGTGGACTAAGGGGAACCCCCAAAAAGGATGTGTGGCAAAACTTTTCCGAGTTTGCAGTGGAGAAAACTGTCCCGCCCGGGGCCGTAGGGTTTTGGGTTCAAAGGGGAGTGTTTTAGTCGGGGGGGGCCATTGTTACCCAAGGAGAAACCCCTTTGGTTTCCAAAGGGAAATGTGGAAGACTTTCCTTTGTCAAGAGGTCAGGCGTGGATGGCCAGGAAATTTTACACACCCCCTGCCTTAGGCTCCGACTAAATCCCCATGAAGCCTCACCCAAAAATTTTGAGAAAGAATTTTGGGTTTTAAACTTTCCTGCCTCAGCCACTATTTTTATGCCGGGCCCCCTGCCCGATGCCACACATCTGTGACGTTTCCCATCTGCCCCCAACCATCTTTACCAGGGACTGGTATTGCCACCCACCTCCACACTCTGCATTGTGACTGTCTGACCTCATGCTGCTTTTGTTGCTGGGCATGACATCCACACTGTGTCATTGTGCCACTCTCTGACCTCTTGCTGTTACTCCTGCCGCCCTCAACTCCACTCTCTGTCATTGTGCCACTCTGTGGCCTACTCCAGTTTTTGCCACTTCCAGAATGTCATTGTGCCACTGTCTGACAAAATGCTGCTGCTGTGGCTGCTGCCGTAACCTCCACACTGTGTCATTGTGCCACTTTGTGGCCTATTCCTGTTTTTTCCACCTCCAGAATGTCATTGTGCCACTGCCTGACCTCATGCTGCTGCTGTGGCTGCTGCCGTGACCTACACACTATGTCATTGTGCCACTGTCTGACCTCATGCTGCTGCTGTGGCTGATGCCGTGACCTACACACTGTGTCATTGTGCCACTGTCTGACCTCATGCTGCTGCTGTGGCTGCTGCCGTGACCTACACACTGTGTCATTGTCCCAATATGTGGCCTACTCCTGTTTTTGCCACCTCCAGAATGTCATTGTGCCACTGTCTGACCTCATGCTGCTGCTGCCGTGACCTACACGCGCTGTCATTGTGCCACTGTCTGACCTCATGCATTTGCTCCTGCCGCCGTCACCTCCACTCTCTGTCATTGTGCCACTCTGTGTCCTACTCCTGTTTTTGCCACCTCCAGAATTTCATTGTGCTACTGACTGACCTCATGCTGCTGCTGTGGCTGATGCCGTAACCTCCACACTGTGTCATTGCGCCACTCTGTGGCCTACTCCTGTTTTTGCCACCTCCAGAATGTCATTGTGCCACTCTCTGACCTCATGCTGCTGTGGCTGCCGCCGTCACCTCCACACTCTGTCACTGATGTTGCCACCTGAGCCCTCAGCTTGTTTTTTTCCAGCTGTCGCTGGCATGACTTTATCAGGCAACATTCCTGCTTCAGATTTTAAGTCAGTTTTGCCCTCTTAAGTGCCCAGGGAATTTTATAGTGAAGCGATTCTAAGAGCAGCGGCAGTCATGTGCGTTTCATACTAAACCACAACATTGTATGACGCCCAAACCAAGCCCCCTCTGTATATTTAAGCATGGCACAATGTTCTACAGCACCCTGCAGGCTCTGTGCAGCCTGGAAATAGCTGTTTTTTAACGTGATTCATCCCGAAGTAATTCGAAACGAAGTTATTTTTGTCGGGAAATTCGGCGAAGTGAACGAACCGAATTTCGGGAAATTCACCCATCTCTAGTCTCAGTTTGGTGCTAATCATGCATTTGTACTATAGTTTGTTGAAAACTATCAATTCCTAGTCCTACTGGGCAGTTGTAAATTTCAGGGACTGAAGGAAGAACGTTGTTGATTTGGTGTTACGGTTCTTCCACCTGACTGCATTTCACCAATATTTGATAGAAACAATTCTGTTTCTAATCCTAGTTGGCTGTTGGAAATTAGAGGGATTTAAGAATATCTGTGATTTGCCATCTTTCAATTAGAGACTGTCAAAAAGTCTTCCATACCTTCTTGAATTTTTATCTTTCTGAAATTGGAGAGAAATGCAGGTGGCAAGCGAGCAAAGAGGGGTGTAGGAGGTAGAGGTTACGAGAGAAGGTGCTTCTTACAGTGCTGGCGACAACACGCAAGCCAGCGGATCGTCGGTTGCATGAACATCAGGCCTGTCATCGCTGGGTCGGTGCTCTGTAAATCTCAGTAACGAACAGCGTCACCAATCTGTTCTTCAGTGGTTAATGCAACCTGCATCCAGGACATGGATAGTCAATGTCCAGTTCAACTAAAATGGTTTTTAAAAGACTCCTTTTTCCGGCACTTTTAATCTGTGGATCATGCAGGTTTAGGAGTCATGCTGTGCAATAAAACAGGTATACTCAATGTCCAGTTCAACTAAAATGGTGATTCAATGACTACTTTCTTCCGGCACTTTTTAATCTGTGGGTCAGACATGTTTAAGGGTCATGCTGAGGTCCACGACAGGTATAGTCAATGTACAGTTCAACTAAAATGGTGGTTAAAAGACTTCTTCTCCAGGCACTTTTTAATCTGTTGGTCAGACAGGTTAAGGGGTCATACTGCGGTCCAGGACAGGTATAGTCAATGTCCAGTTCAACTAAAATGGTGGTTGAAAGACTCGTTTTTCCAGCACTTTTTAATCTGTGGGTTAGACAGGTTTAAGGGTCATGCTGCGTTCCAGGACAGGGATAGAAAATGTCCAGTTCAACTAAAATGATGGTTCAATTAACACTGCCTTCTGGCACTTTTTAATTTGTGTGTCATGCAGGTTTAAGGGTCATGCTGTGGTACAGGACAGGGATGGTGAATAGTCGGTGACTTTTTTTCTGTGACTCTTGTTGCCTAATTGTCTTGCCTAAGATGTAGCACGTATCCAGTTTACTGTTGTGGATGTTAATTTCAACTTCTCCACCCCTGTTTGGGTGTAAGAATGAAACTGTTGTTCCTCTCTCATAGACTTTAATGGTCATCGGCGATAATCTGTTATCGACTACCGGATATTGTCATGATAATTTCCAATATCGACTATCGACTCGATAACGATAGTTGACACAATTGCTCATCACTAGTTCTGAGTTTATTCTAAAAACAACAGTGGCAACACTGTGTTATTGTCACGGCGCTCGGCGCCGCAGGCCTTCTTCAGCCTCTCCCTGTGCCGGAAAAACTCTGGACCCGTGTCGCCATGGACTTTGTCACAGATCTCCCGCCTCATCTGGAAACACGGTCATCTTGGTGGTGACTGATCGTTTCTCCAAAATGGCTCACTTTATA
The DNA here is from genome assembly GCA_025379985.1 of Phyllomedusa bahiana. Lineage (NCBI taxonomy): Eukaryota > Metazoa > Chordata > Amphibia > Anura > Hylidae > Phyllomedusa > Phyllomedusa bahiana. The sequence continues at coordinate 16,792 of JAODAL010043933.1, forward strand.
ACTCTGCCTGGGTTACCCTCTGCCCCCCAGCTGGCCCAACACTTTTTCCATCATGTTTTCCGCTTGCATGGTCTCCCTTTGCATATTGTCTCTGACAGGGGAGTCCAGTTTATTGGCAAATTTTGGCGGGCTCTGTGCTGTCAGTTGCAGATTCAGCTGGATTTTCCATCTGCATACCACCCTCAAACTAACGGGCAGGTAGAAAGGGTTAACCAGGTATTGGGTACCTACTTGCGGCACTTTGTGTCTGCTCGTCATGATAACTGGTCCGATCTTCTCCCCTGGGCAGAGTTTTCCTATAACTCTTTAGATTCAGATTCCGCTGGGGCCTCCCCCTTTTTTGTCGTCTTTGGGTTACATCCCCACCCACCTCTCCCTCTATCTACTTCGTCTTTTGTCCCTGCCGTGGATGCCCAAGTAAAGGACATCAAGGCTCTCTGGCAACTCACACGACAGGCCCTGCTACGAGCTTCTGTTCTCAACAAACTTCAGGCTGACTGGTATCGTAGGCCCCCGCCCCTATTTGAGCCTGGCGATAGGGTTTGGTTATCCACCAAGTACATCCGCTTTAAAGTGCCCAGTTACAAGTTGGGCCCCAAATACTTGGGCCCTTTTGTGGTACTTCGGCGACTGAACCCAGTATCCTATAAGCTCCGCTTGCCCCCGACTCTACGTATCCCGAACGCGTTTCACGTGTCCCTCCTCAAGCCGGTGGTGCTGAACCGCTTCTCCCGTAGATCTGTCTCGCCTTCTCCTGTCGCTAATACAGATAACATCTTTGAGGTCAAGGAGGTGCTGATGGAAAAGACGGTGAGGGGGAAGCGGTTCTTCCTTATTGACTGGAAGGGCTTCGGTCCGGAGGAGCGTTCGTGGGAACCTGAGGCCAATCTGTCCCCTGATCTCTCTAAATTCCAAAGGAAGAGGGGAAGAGCTAAGGGGGAGGGGGAGTACTGTCACGACGTGGGTGCCGCGGCTGCCCGCAGCCGTTGTCCTTCTGCTCATGGCCGGGAAACCCTGTATTCACCAGTCCCCACTCCTGTGTCTGGCTCTGACAGACACCGCGCGCGTACCCGCTGCTTAGGGCTCGCGCGCGACGGCTGGTCTGGATTTAAAGGGCCAGCGCACCGTTAATTAGTTATTGACGGCCGCTGGTCCTATATAAGGTATACGCCCCCAGCACTCTCTGCCAGTTTGTTGGTGTGCGTTTGCAAGTCTTGAGAGTGTTGGAAGTCCTGTCTTATTACCCGTGTACCAGTCTGTTCCGCTACGTTTCCTGACTTTGCATGTTTGCCTCCTGCCCTGACCGTCTGCCCATCTCTGACCACAAACCTTTGCCGCCTGCCCTGACCTTCTGCCTGTCCCCAACTACGCCTCTGGATTACGATTCTGTACCACGCAGCACCCCGGCCGCCATCGCAAACAAGTCACGTCAGGGGTAGCGACCTGGCCTCACGCCGCAGCAAGTCCATCCCGCTTTGCGGCGGGCTCTGGTGAAAACCGGGGGCTACTTAGACTCCGCTCCCTGGTGTGGCTTAACTATCATCGCTTGCGGTGGTCCAGCGAATCCACCTCCGCATTACAGTCATCTTATAATTTGTGTACAAAGATGGAAATTGTTTGCGGCAGCAAAAAAGAGAACCTTGTCTATATGTCTATCACTTACAAAGATGCCACAGAGCATTAAAAGGAGGAACAGCAAAGAAACACCAGAAAACAGAAGGCATGAATAGAATGAGAAAAACAGCAGTGACACACAGAGAGAGGAAGGCTGAGTGGACCAGACAACAGAAATACAGATAGGAAGTTTGGTGGACTGCTGAAGGAGCAAGAGACCTTATAGAGGATGGAGAGAGTACTGCATAGTTGAGCTAGGACAGGGACAGCACCAGTTGCCAGCACTTTGTCACAGCTGGACTGGGTCAGATCACGTGAGGTTGTCAGGAAGAGTCATTTATGAAGGAGTTGCATCTGCAATATACAGCAATGATGTGATGTGCCATGCCCAGTGAAGTTGCTGATTGATAATAGTAAGTATAAGGCCCACAAGTGTGTAGAGCCATGGGTAAAAGCTTGAAGTTTCCAGAAAGTTGTTGTCTGGTGTTTATTAAGCCCCAGTGCACTACACACACAAACAACTACTACACCAATCAATCCGCAATACACCAGAAACCTGCCACCTTCTTTGCAGGAAGGCCAGCAGCAAACCAGTTACTAGTATTCCTAGGTTGACCTAAAGTCCTAGGCCTTACAGGTACTCGGATGAGCATCAGATGAAGAAAGCAAGCATCCTCTGCTTGCCTGTAAGGCAATGAAAAGGACCATTGCGAGAATTGTAATGTGAAAGAGTAGTGTATACTCCTGAGAGAAGTAAACTGTCTGTGGTGTATATGCATGAGAAACTAAAGTCGTTACCCCAAGCTGCTGTTTCTGTGGTTCTCTTCTGATGGGTATATTACTGATCCCAGTACACCACCGTAAGACCCAAACCATCACCATCACACTGTACAGCTGCATCTTTGGTGCCTTTGCCTTCTCAACATACACATGTATTTTGGCCTTCCTATATTAATCAGTATTGAAGTGAAGTTTAATGAAAGGTAGTTACTCTCTTCTAAATGTGTTTAACATAATAGAAAAGCATTTACATAAAACGTCCAAACAAAATCACTACAAATGTCAAATTATATTCCTACCATCAGCTCTATCTAAAAGAAAAGGAGCTTTGATAACACTTAAAATCCAGTAGCATCATTAACTTCACAATGCTTTATAGCACACTCATTGGGTTGATTTTTACTAGTGAACTGTTTGATCAATAATAAATCATTCTCACTGCTAACATATACTGACCTCATGTAAACAAGGATTTTGGTGCAGCGTGTCCCATTGTAGCCCTGGCTGCTTTTCCATGAGGCCAAACCCAGTTTTTGGTAAGCCACACACGCATGTTGAACAGTGTGCAGAGAGTGTCTTATCCCATATTAAATTTGTCTGGGGTATCCTGCACATTTTAGGACACTGTTCTAGGGCCACCACGTTAGTAAATAAGAGCCAATATTTTTCTGCCTATGGGGAAGATAAATTAATCAATCCTGGATCATTAATTTAAATACAGTTTCTCTGTTAAGAAACTCTCAACATTGGACTCCTTACATTAGACTACAAATATGAACTTTTTCTCTGTATCTGATTTGTGAATGGGTGCATTAAACTAATTTCGGGCTTCTGAATTCAATAGAGAAATCAGATTTTTTCTATTACATCATGTTTAATAGATATACAACAGTTATAATTATCAAAGACAATATTTAAACTTACTATACTATCCATTTCTTTTAGCTATTATAAGGCAAAATAATGCGCAGACATAAAATTATATGTTTCATTCTGACTTAACTATAAATTCTAACTAACAAAAGAGTAGCTCATACATATTAATAAAAGTATTTACAAAGCTTACAACTAACTTTGGCAAACTATGATGAGGATGCTTTTCTTTTGTAAGTTGTTATATTGGTCTCTCTCAACAGAAACCAACAGTAATCACACATCATTGCAGAGTCCTGGAGTCCATGGTAATGTTGCTCAATGGCAAGAATGTCTTGGTGAAAGTGTCCACCTTGTTCATTACTCACACCACCCAAGTTCTCAGGAAAAAAGTCAAGGTGGGAGTGTAAAAAGTGAATTATCAAAGATATTATGCTACCCATGTTCCCGTAGTTCTCCAGTAGTGACTACGGAAACAAAATCATCATATCTTCTCTTACCTAAAAAGACATGACAAATTGCTTTGAAAGAGGACCAGGCTTTTAACTCAAAATTCTTTAGCTTAGCATTGAAATGCGGTGAAAAGGTCCTTTCAACAAGTTCCTAATTTGATGCCCAACAAATATGCCCTCTTTTAGCTTGGCTTCACTCAACTGAGAAACATTTTTATCAAATGACTGAAAGCTTCACCTTTCTTATCAAGAGCTTTAACAAAAGTTCTTCATCAACCTCAACTTTACATGAAGTGGAGGCAAAATTATTTTACTTGGTTATACCAATGAAGTATTTTTCACATTTTCAACAAATGGAAATCTCCCAGGTCATTGTTTCATGGTTTTTGTTGTCTCTACTGTCCCATAAGCACAAAAAACAGCAGAATTTTGCCCACCCATCCTACAAATCTACACAACTTTTATGTCACAGCAAATCTGCCAATCATGATCTTTGTATTTCATTCCCTCAAGCAGTAAAGCCATGTTGCCATACGTTTCCTTCATTCCAGCTGCACAGGACAATAGCACTGATGGAAACGTATTGCCATTATGCAACAGCACTGCTTTAGATGCATCAGTAAAGATTTGCCACTTGTTTGGATATCACTGAAAACCTAGCTTCTCCATCAACCCAGTCACATTTGTGCACACAGTGAATATTTCATTAAAAAAATTTCTGAGAAGCATCTACGTCTTGTTCTAAAACTAGAAATTTTTGTCCCTTTACCTTGTAGGTTTCATTGTTATAGCCTAGAACCTAACAGTTCTGCCTGCTGTTTCGAAACAAGTCATGGACCAAATTATTCAATTGCTTCTGCTCTATGAGGTAAGGTGATTGCTCATGAGATTCAGGAATGTAATTTCCTGCAAGGTTGTTCATCTTCTGACTCACTTTTACCTGAAATTCATCTGACAATTATCTGACAAATTGTCAAACAGCAGACAGGAACAGGTAAGTCTTCCACATGAGGCACAGGTCTACGAGCTGAAGGTATATCAGAATATTGGATACTACACCATGCAATATTAGTAAGGCAAAATAGCAGTCAGTGCAGTGATCTTTTGGCTAATGCCAAACCATTAGGACAGCAAATGCCATTGCTCGGTGGTCTCTTTTCATCCATTCCTGTAGGGTAGTTGTGCAGGTTATGCATGAAACATGAGGTACCCATGATTTATCCTGATCACCAAGAACACAATCAAAGTATAGTTTATAAGACTTCTTGAGTAAATCAGTTATTGTCTTTCTTTGTGTTTTGGGAGTAAACCTCCCGTACATATAACAAAAGCTGTCAGGTTTGACGTTGAGTAGTTGCCATTATGCCTAAACGTCTTTGTTGTGCGACTTCTTTTAAACAACAGTCTGTGACAACACTATTTACTTTACAAAAAAAAACACAAAATGCCCACATTTATATTTGACTGGGCAGTCCAATTAATGACTTATAACAGCAACATCCAAAAGTCAACTTCTCTAAACAAAAAATGACGTTGCTTGAAAAAAATATTAAAGTTAACCTTTAATCCTATCTATATTAAAATAATACAAAAATACTGAAATAACTACAATTCCCTATTATACCCCTACCTAAGGGTTTCTGTAAACGAAATAAATTACAAACACGATCTGATGATTCATATATACCCAGATTAGTCACTAATGGTAGTCACAAACTTCTCATTGCAACTTTTGTCAGCTCCTAAGATAATTTTCAGATTATATATAATAAATGTATCACTTAGAAAAAAAATCTAATATTTTACAATATCTAAAAAACTTACCTGTCACAATAACTCTGAATATGAAAAACAAAAGAGGAAGCGACAAGCTTTGCCTAGTGCAATATATTATTTGACTCCTTTGGAAATGAACACATGGGAAATTGCTCACCTTTAAGAGTTGTGCATCTGGTCGGTACAACTCATGCCCTGCTTGTTGGTTGAATAAATGATTAGACTGCTGCTGACTCCTCACGATCCTCACTCCGCATTCCACGTGGAGTGAGTCTTTTTCATGGGTAGGGAAACTCAGATCCACTATAATCCAAGGAACTGTTCAGGCACTAATGATCAGATCAAACGTGATTTGGACCTGAAATGCAGGTAAGGAACCTGTCAAAGTGTTGTTTATACATGAAACATGTTGTTCAGAAATAAAATATCTTTATTTTATGAGACCTGCGCTTCCGCTCTGAATCACGTTTGATCTGATCATCAGTGCCTGATCAGTTCCTTGGATTACGATGGTGGATCCGAGTTTCCCTAAACAATAATTCTGAAGGTATATTCTGATTCTGCATGCAAAAATACATACACATTTATGTATTAAAATCCAAATGAAAAATTACTGATAACTAGTGTTATGGAATGCTTACAAGGCATTTGTCATGGTTTTGCTTGTTATTGTCCTTACACCTCTCTTTGAAGCATATCCCACCAATGTCTACACGCCATAGGAGATATAAAGGGATTCAACTTTTCCATCTGTTAGCTGAGTAATAGGTTTCTTAAACTCAGTGAACTGCAAAAGTGCAATTTGACTGTGTTTACTAGGTTGTGACCCAATCTATATTCTGATCATTCTCTTTGCTTTTTGTCGGCTTTGACCTGCTGTGTGTTACACCTGTATGGCTTTGTCTTCTGCCTTTCCCATACTACTATCCATCTCATATTAATGATATGCAGCTCAGACCGAATTTAATTACCTTTGAAAATAGCCTCAAAAAGACTAAAAAATAGCATACCTTTTAGACAACAAAGGAAACAAGGTAATGCATTCAAATCTCATTGCTGAAAACTTTTAAGAATATTATTAGTATTAACACAACCTTAAATTTAAATACAAATTATTTACCAAGAAATTAATCTTCTGTTATCATCACAACTATCCTAATTATCTACAAACCAGCTTCATTTTATTTTACAAGGCTTCACTAATGAATAAATAAGTAAATCCCTTAATCCTAATACATCACTGAGTCTTAATGGTTTTATTTTTGTTTCTTTAATAAATATATAATTGTACAAACCCCCCCCCCATGTGAAAAAAATATTTAACAAAGTCATTATAGTAGCTCTTTCCTTGCCAAAACTTTAACTGCAACAATTATCACCTTACCTAAATCAGGGCAGAACTCTATAACTTTTTAATGTTTCAGACCACAACATTATTAATTCCAGATGTTAAAAACTATGCTAAAATCAAACAACAAGAAATATGTCTATAATGTCCACTTTTGTCCAAACACGGGAGGGTCATGTGACAGCAAGCCCTAAGGATTATCAAATATTGCATTGATTTAATTTAATGTTCTAGGCAGATTTTAAAGCTTTCGCTGCTCCTTTTCTTCTTTCTGGTCTTTTGACAAAATTGGTCGGGTAGTGTGTCATACACTTTGGCACTATATTATATTCTTTTAGTGGATTACCACACTTTTGTGTCTGGTACATAAAGAGCATACCACCATTAAATAGACCAAATGTAGTCAAAAATATTTAAATATGCTATGGCTTCAGTGGTGTCACTTGTGCTTTATACTGGTGGAAATGATATTTGCTGTTAAATGTACCAAGTTCCGGGTACTTTGGGGTGGAATATATATACCCGGAATCATGATCTGACAAGATCCACATTTGTCTCTGGTTAACTGAGAAATAGAACTTCTGGTGTTAAGTGAAAAATGGGGAAAAAGGTTTCTTGTAAGAAAGGAACGAAGGTCCCCCCAGAAGTGACAGAATGTGTTATATATTCCATAGGTAGTCCTATAATTGAGATGTTACGATTACATGGTAAAACTGCATATCATGTTTAGAACAAGTGGAGATATAATTTACCAGATTTGCCTGAAGAAGTTACATAGGATATAGACTTGTTACAAAGTATTTTACTCATTGTGACAAGGAATGGGAGATGTATTGCAATTGGCTAAGTTTAGCTGCATCTCATGCCTCATCTACATCTCTAGCCTCCCCTAGTATTCCATCAGCAGTATCACCAGACACAGCAGATACCAAACCGTTATTAACTGTAATGGTTTGTGATGATGACACTATGATTACATGATGGGCTCAAAGCCTACATATTCAAAGTGAGCTGCTGCATAGAGAACTAGAAGCTGCAGTCAGAGAAACGACTAGAGTCCAACATGTCCTAAAAGCCCAATGGAACAAAAACCTAGTATGAGTAGTGCCCATGAAGCAACTACTACCCCTCTCACTTGTAAGGCAACTATACATTTCCAAGTATTTCCTCCCACACTTCCCCAGAATTATACCCACCACCAATTCATATACCATTACCCTTATCACCTACTGCCCCCACCTTTTCATTCACTAGCCAGGATATGTTTCTAGAAGATATACCAGCTCACACTTAATGGAACATTATTAAAAATAATTACATTGCTGTGTTTAAGAAAGATGCTAATTGGAAGGTAATTAATGATATCCAACAAGACCCAAAATAGACAGTACGTGAATATCACCATAAATTCAAAAAGATTGTTAAGGAAATAGTGGTAATACGTTTTAAATCAATTAATAGCTATAAAACCCCCTACGGGGAAAAGACTTTGTTAAAGGGTTTTGTTTAAAAACACTTAAAGGGTTTTGTCTCACTACAAGGATTACTTTTTTTATTTAAATCTTGCAAAACAAGTCAATTTGAAATTGTCCATTTACAGTGTCCGCCTATTCTGAATATTGCCTCTTAAGGGGCTGAATAGCCCTTAGGTTGCTAAAAGCTACAGCCTTTTTTGTTCTAACCTGATAGGGCCACACTGTTTCTATACTACAGACCTGGGTTCTATTTCCCTTGGGGGAACCAGTAAACACGCCCCGTATTTAAAGGAAACCAAGAAAACAGAAAAGAGTGAATGAATCATGAGTGGAAAAACCCCTTTAAGAGAAATTTTTTAAACCCCACAAATTTTCCCAATTTTGGAAAAACGGGAAATATAGTGAGATTCTTACATCACTTTATGCTCATGAAACAAATCTTGAGCTATCTAAGCAAAAGAAAGAAGAGAAATTTTTTGCAGTTTCAAAATTTAAAAAAAAAAGAAGAAAAGGGGAAAAATTGATTAGATAAATTAAAAACCAAAATTTTTTTAGGACAATAAGCTCCTATTGTCTTACTAGTGTGAGCGATTTTTAACGACAAAGTTGAAATCGGCAAGTTTTTATGGGGATCGAAAATTTCCAGATCATGCGATAATTAAGGTTTAAAATCTTTCATCATCTAAAAATTCGCCTTTTTCGGCTTAATGCAATTTTGGGGGCCAGCAAATAATTTCAGAATAGAGCAGGGGAGATGTTGTGCGACGTCATGACTGGATTGTATGGTTGCGATTGGGGGGGAAAAATTACATGACCTCGTTTACATAGAACAGCGTTTCCTGTTTCATCATCAAGTGTCTTCTCATCGTCTCATAGTGAATAGGACCTGGCGCTCTGCCTGTGGCCAAAACAGCTCTTCAGCAGGCGAAATTAGACTATTGCTGCACAAGAAACCAACTACAATTAGCTGTGGATCCTTCCAATTTAGTTAATTGAGAGATTGAACATTTTATTGTAGTTAGCTAGAGAATTTTAAAAAGCACTATCTACCGCTAGTAATTACACGACGGTGGAGCGGGGGGGGGGGCCCCCGCGTGCGAACAACAGACAGCTCTATCATATAAAGAACACTGGATAAAGTTTCACCACCGACTTAGTGTATACATGTATTTGAATATGCTTTAATATTAAACAGTTTTTGCTATTGAAATATTTCCTGGATATTGGGCTGCTGAACTTATATTTGATACACATCATTTCTATAACTGCAAGGTCTCTTGTTAGCTGCAAAACTCCACATTTATTATCAGTAATGACATTTTCAGATAGGGTGTTTCATTTTACCCCATTAAACCTGTGACTGTTGATAATAACACCTTGCACTTTAAAATACAATTCCAAATCTTTGTAGTCTATCACACAGGTGTTTTTGTTGCCAAAAATACCTAGTAATCGTACGAAAACACACAGTTACGTGTTTTTTGACTTTGGCACACCCGCCACTGTTCATTGACAGCAGCATCTACTTTAAATCTTAAACACAATTCTAGTATTCACCCACAGGTGAATTGAAAGGAGCAAAAAAGTACCGTTTATTATATCAAGACATAACAGTTAACGTGTTTTTTGACTTTATTGCGCACCCAGCACTGTTCATTGACGGCAGATCTACGTAATATCTTAAAACAGCAATTCTAAATCACCACAGGTGAATTGAAGGAGGTGCAAAAAAATAGCGTTTATTATATCAAACATAACAAGTTTACGTGTTTTTTTACCTTTGCGCACCCAGCACTGTCATAGACGCAGCATCTACGTAAATCTTTAAAACAGCAATACTATATTCCACCACAAAGTGGAATTGGAAAGGTCAAAAATAATACCGTTTAATTATATCAAACATAACAGTTACGTGTTTTTTGACTTTTAGCGCACAACCAGCACTGTTTCATTTGACGCAGCCATCTACGTAAATCATTAAAACATAGAAACAGCAATCCATATATCACCACAGGTGAAATTGTGAAAGGTGCAAAAAATACCGTTTTATTATATTCAAAACATAACAGTTTTACGTGTTTTTTTTGACTTTTGCGCACCCAGCACTGTTCATTGACGCAGCAAAAGCTAAAAAAAATCTACGTAAAATCTTAAAACAGCAATTCTATAGTTTCCACCACATGTTGAATTGAAAGGTGCTAAAAAATACCGTTTATATTATATCAAAACATAACATGTACGTGTGTTTTTCTTGATTTTTGCGCTCCATCACTGTTCATTGACGCAGCTCTACGTAAATCTTAAAAACATACCAGCACTTCTATATATACCACATGTAGACTTGAAAGGTGCAAAAAATAACGATTTATTATAACAAAAACATAACAGTTACGTGTTTTTGACTTTGCGTCACCCAGCACATGTTCATGTGTGACGTGCAGGTCATCTCGTAAATCTTAAAACAGCAATTCATATTCACCACAGTTATTTGAAAGGTGCAAAAAATAACCGTTTATTAAACAAAACATAACAGTTACGTGTTTTTTGACTTTGCGCACCCAGCACTGTTCATTGACGCAGCATCTACGTAAAATCTTAAAACAGCAATTCTATATTCACCACAGTGAATTGAAAGTTGGAAAAAAATTACCGTTTATTATATCAAAACATAACAGTTTACGTGTTTTTGACTTTTGCGCACGCCAGCACTGTTCTATTGACGCAGCAATCTATCGTAAATCTTAAAACAGCAAATTCTATATTCAACCACATGTAATTGAAAGGTGCAAAAAATACCGTTTATTATATCAAAACAAACAGTTACATGTTTTTTGGACTTTTGCGCACTCCATGCACTGAGTATCATTGACGCAAGCATCTACGTAAAAATCCTTAAAACAGCAATTCTAATATACACCACAGGTGAATTGAAAGGTGCAAAAAATACCGTTATTATATCAAAACCTAACAGTTACCGTGTTTTTTGACTTTTGCGCACCCAGCACTTGTTTCATTGACGCAGCATCTACGTAAATCTTAAAACAGCAATTCAATATTCACCACAGGTGAATTAAAGTGCAAAAAATAGCGATTATTAATCAAAACATAACCAGTTACGTGTTAATTTTTTGACTTTTTGCGCACCACCCTGTCATTGACGCAGCATCTACGTAAATCTTAAAACAGCACTTTCAATATTCACCACAGGAGAATGAAAGGTGCAAAAAATATCTTTATTATATCAAAACATTAACAGTTACTGTGTTTTTTTTTGACTTTTGGCGGCACCAGCACGTTCATTGAACGCAGCATCTACTAAATCTTAAAACAGCAATTCTATATCACCACAGTGAAATTGAAAGGTGCAAAAAATAGCGTTTTATTAATCAAAACATAACAGTTCTACTTGTTTTTTTACTTTTGCGCACCCAGCACTGTTTATTGACGCAGCCATCTACGTAATCTTAAAACAGCAATTCTATATTTCACCACAGTGAATTGAAAGGTGCAAAAAATAGCGTTTATTATATCAAAACATAACAATTTACTTGTTTTTTTTGACTTTGCGCTACACCAGCACTGTTTCATTGGACTCAGCATCTAACGTAATCTTAAAACAGACAATTCCATATTCACCACAGGTGAATTGAAAGGTCAAAAAATACCGATTATTATATCAAAAACATAACAGTTAACGTGTTTTAAGACGTTTTTGCGCACCCAGCACTGTTTATTGACGCAGGCATCTACGTAAATCTTAAAACAGCAATTCTATATTCACTGAACCACATGTGAATTGAAAGGTGCCAAAACAATAACGTTTATTATATCAAAACATAACAGTTTACGTGTATTTTTGACTTTTGCGCACACAGCACTGTTCATTGACCGCAGCATCCTAAGTAAATCTTAAAACAGCAATTCTATATTCACCACAGAGAATTGAAAGGTGCAAAAATATAATCCGTTTATTATATCAAAATATAACAGTTACTTTTTTATGAACTTATGCGGCACCCTGCACTGATTTTCAATGACGCAGCATCTACGTAAAATCTTAAAAACACAATTCTATATTCACCACAGGTGAATTGAAATGTGCAAAAAATAGCATTAATAATATCAAAACATAAAAGTTACGTTTTTTTGACTTTTGCGCACCCCAGCACTGTATACATTGAACGCATCTGTCTACGTAAGATCATAAAACAGCCATTCTTCTATATTCCACCACAGTGAATTGAAAGGTTCACAAAATATCGTTATATTATAACAAAACATAACAGTTATTACGTGTTTTTGACTTTTGCGCCATCCCAGGTCACTGTTCAATGGACGCACATCTACGTAAATCTTAAACAGCAATCTCATATTCACCACCAGTTGAATTGAAAGGTGCAAAAAATACCTGGTTTATTAACAAAACAAACAGTATACGTGTTTTTTGACTTTTGCGCAACCCAGCACTGTTCATTAGACGCAGCCTCTAACGATAAATCTTAAAACAGCAATTCTATATTCACCACAGGTGAGATAGAAAGTTGCAACAAATACCGTTTATTATATCAAAACATAACAGTTTACCGTTGGTTTTAAATTTTTTTGTCATATGCGCACCCAGCACTGTTCATTGACGCAGCATCTACGTAAATCTTAAAACAGCAATTCTATAATCAACCACAGGTGAATTGAAAGTGCAAAAAAATAGCGTTTATTATATCAAAACATAACAGTTACGTGATTTTTGTGACTTTTGCGCACCCCAGCACTGTTCCTCTGACGCAGCATCTACGTATAATCATAAACAGCAATTCTAATTCACCACAGTGAATTGAAAGGTGCAAAAAAATAGCGTTTATTATATCAAGAACATAAACAGTTATCTGTGTTTTTTTGACTTTTGGCGCACCCAGCACTGTTTTATTGACGCAGCATCTACGTAAATCTTAAAAACAAGCAATTCTATATTCACCACAGGTGAATTGAAAGTGCAATAAATATCGTTAATATATCCAAAAACATAACGGTTACGTGTTTTTTGACTTTGCGCACTCCAGCACTGTTCATTGACGCAGCATCTACGGTAAATCTTAAAACCAGCAATTCTATATTCACCACAGGTGAATGAAAGGTGCAAAAAAATTATTTTATTTTTATTACCCGTATTATTATATCAAAACATAACAGTTTACGTAGGTTTTATGACTTTTGCGCACCCAGCCTGTTTCAATGACGCAGCACTACGAAAATCTTAAAACAGAAATTCTATATTCACCACAGGGTGAAGTTGAAAGGTGCAAAAATATCGTTTAATATATTCAAACATAACAGTTACGTGTTTTATTTGCTTTGCCGCACCCAGCACTGTACGATATGACGCAGGCATCTAAGTAAATCTTAAAACCCCAATTCTATTCACCACAGGTGAATTGAAAGGTGCAAAAAATACCGTTTTTTATTATATCAAAATATAACATTAACGTGTTTATTTGACTTTTGCGCACCCACACTGTTCCTTTGACGCAGCATCTACGTAAATCCTTAAAACATCAATTCCTATATTCACCACAGTGAATTGAAAGGTGCAAAAGAATTAGCGTATATTAAATCAAAAACATAACATTACGTTGGTTTTTTGACTTTTGCGCAACCCAGCACTGTTCATTGACGCTGCATCTAAGGTAAATCTTAAAACAGCAATTCTATATTCACCCACAGGTGATTTGAAAGTCAAAAAATAGCGTTTATTATTTCATAACATATCAGTTTATTGTTTTTTACTTTTGCGCAACCCAGCACTGTTCATTGACCAGCATCTACGTAAATCTTAAACAGCAATTCTAATATCACACAGTGAATTGAAAGTGCAAAAAATACTGTTTTTATTATATCAAAACATACAGTTACGAGTTTTTTGAACTTTTGCGCACCCAGGCACTGAGTTCATGTAACGCAGCATCTACGTAAATCTTAAAACAGCAATTCTATATTTCACCACAGGTGAATTGTAAGGTTCAAAAATACCGTTTATTAAACAAAACAATAACATTTTTTATGTGTTTTTTGACTTATTGCGTCACCCAGCAACTGTTCATTGACCAGCATCTACGTAAATCTTAAATCAGCAATTCTATATTCACCACAGGTGATTTGAAAAGGTGCAAAAAATACCGTTTTATTATATCAAAACATAATCAGTTTACGTGTTTTTTGACTTTTGCGCACCCAGCACTGTTCATTGACGCAGCATCTACTTATATCTTAAAACAGCAATTTTATTTCACCACAGGTGAATATGAAAGGTCAAAAAATATCGTTTATTATACGAAAACATAACAGTTACGTGTTTTTTGACTTTTGCACACCCAGATTTGTTGATAGTCACCTTGCAGTTAAATTTGAATCCAGCAATTTTGTTTTGATTAGAGGGATTTGAGAATAGCTGTGATTTGCCGTCTTTTAATAAGAGACTTTCCAAAACTATTCCATACCTTCTCAAATTTTTATATTTCTGAACATGGAGCGAAATGCAGGTGGTAAGCGAGCAAAGAGGGGGGTAGCACATGGAGGTAGAGGTACGAGAGAAGGTGCTCCTTCCAGTGCTGGCGACAACACGCATGCCAGCGGATCGTCAGTTGCAGGACCGTCAGGCCTGTCATCGCTGGGTCAGGGCCCTGTAAATCTAAGTAACGAACATCGTCGCCAATCTGTCCTTCAGTGGTTAATGCAACCTGCATCTAGCAGTCTTACCTCCTCGTCCTCGCAGTCACGGCCACAAATGTCGTCATCAGCATCATCAGCATCCGTCCAACATGAAGCAGCCCAAATGTCAACTCGTGTACCCACCACTGTGGATAATCCATTGTCTGAAGACCTCTTTGATGACAAAATGCGGTTGGGGTCAGAAGGCATGTTAAAAGATCAAGAGGATGATTTAGTCTGCTCTGACGCCCATTACTGATGCCATCAGAGGAGGTGAAGGAAGCCGGTCAATCGGCAAAAATCCCGGGCGGTCGGCAACGCCTTGCAGTGCCCCTTGCTTGTAGCCCGCAGCTTCTGGATGCAGAAAGTCAGGACGACCAAGTCACCTGTGTTGATGATGATGATGATGATGACGACATTGCGGATCCATCCTGGTCTTTCCGCAGAATTTGCTTGCGAGCGCTTCATCAGTGGACGAGGAGGAAGACGATGGGGTAGTGTCAATACGGGTCCCGCCACAAAAAGGGAGAGGGCGGTCGCAGAAGTCCGCTGATATGATTCCGCCAGCCACGGTCAGCGCAAACCCCGCTCCTCGCTTATCGCCGTCAAAAAGGTCCAGGACCTCTCAAGCCTGCCTTCTTTGAGCAAGCCTCTGATTCACCCAGCGATGTCATATGCCGCCTTTGCCGTAAACGCATAAGTAGAGGCAAGAACCTTAAGTGGTTAACCACCACCACCATGTCTAGTCACATGCAGCGAATGCATGAGTTGAAATGGAGGGAACACTTGGCCAAAAAAGGCCAGACCGACGACCACTGTCACACCCTCTGTCTCCGCCTCCTCCTCCTCCGCCACCACCAAGCGTTCCTCAGCTGCCCATGTCTCTCAGAGTCATGATCAGGGATCAGCCTCCGCTTCAGCCTCCACCGTCGCCCGAGTACCACCAGCACCACCAGAGACCCATCCTACCCCTTCTCCTTCCGCCAGTTTGACGACCTGCACGCCGTACAGCGGCCATCTAGCAGCCAGCCTTCTGTCTTCCAGGTTTGGGACAGAAGAAACACTTTAAACCCAAACCTATCCCAAAGCCAAAAGCCTGAATGTCGGCATTGCCAGGCTTTTGGCCTTGGAAATGTTGCCTTTCCGTCTGGTGGACACAGATGGGTTCCGCCACGTCATGGCCCTCGCCGTCCCCCAATACCAGATGCCGAGCAGGCATTTCTTTGCCAGAAAAGCCGTCCCTGCCCTGGCCAGCCACGTGTCATCTAAAATTTCAAGCGCGTTGTCTGCATCTGTGTCCGGAAAAGTCCATCTCACCACCGACACATGGACTAGTAAGCACGGCCAAGGCCGCTATATCCCTGTGACAGCTCACTGGGTGAGCTGGTGGATGTCTCTGGGGGTGACGGTGGCTCTCAGCTCGGGCGCACGCTCTTCAAAACCGCAGGGATGGTGCAGGGCTCTTTCCCCCAAGGTCCTCTGGTGGCATCACGTGCCCAGAGACACCAGGCCGTGTTGAAATTAATCTGCCTTGGAGACCGTCCACACACAGGTC